>DWNA01002743.1:0-11137 GCA_018249835.1 Heliconius besckei
AAAAAAAAATGTGGGATATTATTAGAAAAATAAAACACATCAATTCTCTTCAGACCACAATATAATTCTTTCTTAACATTACAATTCTAACGAAGTACGTAAATCTTATTTACACAAATGGAAGCATCCAATGCTAACAACCTAAT
The DNA here is from genome assembly GCA_018249835.1 of Heliconius besckei. NCBI lineage: Eukaryota > Metazoa > Arthropoda > Insecta > Lepidoptera > Nymphalidae > Heliconius > Heliconius besckei. The sequence continues at coordinate 147 of DWNA01002743.1, forward strand.
ACTGTAACGCTAACCATTTCAATACACAATTATAAGAAAAAACGAGAGAAATCTACTTCATTCTAATCAATTAACCATTCATTCCTATTATGCAACAGTTTTTTTAAACTTAGCAATATTTGAACATTTTAAATGCACTGCTTACATTAGTACAGACATATATGTTGATTTATATCACAGAAATAACGAAGTGAGAAAGAAAAAGCAGTCTTGTAGAATAAATGCTTAGGAAAACAATTTTTGATATAAAACACACAAAAGAAAAATTAGGAGCATTTTAAAAATAAAGAGTATGTCATGCTACAATTTAGTAATATATCACAACAAAAATTAAATTATAGAAATAATAGTAAAATCGAAAAATACGTACAGTTTGGATATAAAAAAAATGATTTTCTACAAATCTACGAACTATATATAAGGTATATAAGAAAAAATTGAGTTAAAAAAAATAAAATAATAATACACAAAAATTTAAAAGATTAAACAAGTGACTAATAACTATGGTAATTAATTAAACAAGGCTAGTAAGTAATATTTACAATTAGACCGTAATCAACTGTTACATCAATTTGTTTTAGAATATTATTCGTTTATGTGATATTGTCATATATTCTCTCAATTTAAAATTATTTTTAATTCCTATATAGTTATATTTGTAGGCGAATTGTACTTGTTCGTCTTAAATGGTAAAAACTGAAATAGGCCAGGCATTGTCTGTACATATCTAAGTATATATTAGAAATGTAACAGATATTTGGTGAATTGAACTGAATGTTATATATCCTGTTTTTTTTAATGAAACAAAAGACAATATCTTTTCGCAACCTCCACCACTCATCTCTAATATATAATGTTTCATTTGCCATTAGACTTATTCGACAATATGAATTAAAACTAAGGAATAATATCGAATTTGTGAATATTTTAATTCAGATTTAAGCACTTAGTATGAAATTTCCACACAAGTTTTAATAATAACCTCCATATATTACCAGTCTCATTTTTTTGAGAATTATTTAGATTTTAGATATTATTTATTTCACAGGCAGTTTTGGTCCAATTCATATTGTTTTGTAAATGATAATATTACATAATACTATATATATATATATACAGGGTGGAAGAGGCAGCTCTCCTTTTACTGAAACTGCACATAGGGTAAAATATTTCAAACCCAGATTTTAAAAAAATAATCAAGGTACCTCAACAGTTTGGATGTAGGTTTTTTTTTTCATTTCACGATTTTTATCCATACCTGTATTTCGTGTCACGCACACATACGTATTGGACGTTGCCGCTTTGACAGGTAAGTGTATGCGTGCCTATGTTATACTTTACAAATGGCGTTTTATTTTAAATCTATAATTTTATTATTTATTTTGTTTAAAAAAAAAACTTTTTCATTTTTGGGATTTTTTTTTTCTGAATTATATTAGGCTTTTATAGAGTAGTTAAAACTGTGGTTTCATTTAAAGTGGTGCTGACAATTCCACCCTGTATGTATATATATATACTGTTTTTTTAATTGTAATACCTTTAAATTTCAAAGTTTGAATAAAAAATTCCTTTTAAAATGAAGCATAAAAAAAGATGTAGCACGAAATAAAGAAAATCGAGTGTATTTTTTGTTTCCAAATCACAAGATCTTAAGATTAAGGCTAACAATGACAAATCCATAACAGGAACAATTTTTTTTACATATAAGTAACTTATAAATATGTAAATATGCATTTAAGTTATTTATTGCTTCCACAGTACAGTACGGCTGGTGTGTTGTGGCCTCTTCAGACTTTCTAAAGAAAAAAGCTGGCTGTTCTTTATAAGTGAAAAAATAATAAGGATTATTTCAACACAATTTCAGTGTGTTCTTTACATTACTGATGTATATTTTTATTTTAACATTTTTTTGTTAATAAAATATAGTTTTTATTTAATACTCTGGTATAGATAATATCTTTGTCTAGCGATGCCTATCGGATTAATGCCTCCATATTGTTTTTCTTTTATATTTTTCTAACACTAAGCTCGCAACTTGTACGTTTTGAGACGAAGATTTATTTATGAGTTAATTGAAGAATAATAATATTATTTATGTTTGAAAATTATTTTCATTAATATTTACATACAAATTTCAAGTTTTCTTAAAATTTATTAACATTTCATATTACAAAAACAACGTAATATTTTGATTGCTTAAGCAATCAAAATTAAAATTTAAATAGGTCTTTAAATTTATATTCAGAATAATTAAAGATAATTAAAAAAAAACATATTTAATTATAAATATAAAGATTTTACAATTCATCCATTCGCATGGTGCCAATAGTTATTTCTAATACTGTGTTCAATAATAGTGTCATATAATAGAATAATTATTCTGTTAATAAGACGTTTCCATTTATGAATATAGATGTTTGACTAGAACAGTTATAAGACACACATTATTTAAAAAAGGATCTCAAATTGATTTTATAATTTTTTTGACACCTGGCACCAATTTTAAGAAACTTAAATTGTATTTCCTTTATAATATATTATTTCATCCTACTCTAATGAACAGGGTCGCTTATATTAACGACTGATATTCCAAATAGCTTATATTAATTACTTTTACCAAATCCTAATTTTCGAATTAAATCAATATCACCTTAGGCTTTATGTAATTAGCTCAGAGATCTACGTTTTAAACATTACCATAACATTTCAATATACATAATAAAATTGGTTTTTCTAACGATTTACAAATATATTATTTTAATATTATCAGTTTTTAATACATACTTATAATTCGTATAGGTTCTTAAATACTTAGATTTTTTTAACTATTCAAGAACATGATCACGAATAAAGTATAAATGATATAAAATGGTATATTGATTTTTGTCTTACATTTTGTGTAAGAGACATAACGAGATGCGATCGATATTTTTTTTAATTCGAATTATATTCAAATAAATTACATGCTTATATTATCTGTGTTTTGACATATAGTCTTCTAATAATATTATTATATGTACCAAATGTCAAATTGTACTTTCAAATTTCCCACGTCAGTTCAATCGTGAACTAGCAAATGCTGCGAAATAAGAGTTATTCATATAGTAGTAGATCCGACAGCTTAAATCTGCATTTTTTGTTAAAAGTTTATTCAAATGATGGTTACCTATTTTCTTGGCGATTATCTTACAGGCAAAAAATATGTTATAATGTTGACAAAGAAGTTAAAGCTTACTTTTAACTTCTTAAACTCTTTCAAATGACAAAGTTTTCACTGACAAACTTGTATCTGGGATTAATAAGCAAAAATAATCACAATATATTTAATAAGAAGTGATTGTGGCCACATTACAATATTATAATAAAAAGGCAGTTTTATTAATAAAATAGATACCTACAGATTCGGGCGGCCGGATCTTAGACTATTATATGTTTTGTCTATTAAGACGGTTGTATTTGAGCTTTACGACATTGACACAGCCATTTTATAATTCTTGCGTTTCGTTCCACAACACTTGGTGGTTCCGTGTTGCGATAGATCTGTTTCTGTATGCCGGGGCCTTGTACCTGGAAATGAAAAAAAATACAGAATATTTTTTTTAGGGACAAAGAAAGTTTTCTATAAAAATTTAAATAGAATTACATTCTGTCAATTAAATATATTAATTATTCTATAATTATATAGAGACAGCTAATTAATGTCATAATCCAAAAATATATTTACCTAAAAAATAACTTACCGTATAATCAGCAGCCGTAGCCAGCTGATTAGAGTCCACAGTGGACGCAGAAGAGAAGAACACTGGGCTGTCTTTATCCCCGTCCCGTATGACAGCGTCGTACTGACGAGGGTCCATGCCCAAGTAGTCGAAGAAATGCTGGAGACGAGTAGAGTCTGTTGGGGAGTCGGGGGAGTCTTCGCCCTCACAGGGCGCGGAGGAGGGACTGCGACCGTCTGTACGTCTGTACCTAATCAAAATTGTAATATTAAATTATTACAATTGTAATTTGTATTGCTGGTGAGAGCGCTTAGACGGTTTCCAACGAGGGGCGGGTTCGAATCCACTACGTAATTATCGCACGTTTTCAAAAAGATTTTTCTATTCTTAATATTGGTATAACACTTTACAAATGACTAAAAATACTTAACAAACCTGTCAGATATGTCCGATTTAGATCGTAGTATGGGTCTTGGCCGTCGTTGCTTGTAACGCAAGCACCTTTGACGTTTGAAAGTACCGAGAGGTGACGTCACTTCCTCTGGAGGACATATCTGGAATATATGAAATAGGTTTATTCATTGCTTTCATACCTTCCTTCTCTAATGTATATTTGAAAGGCATTACGTAGCAAGATTAATAACACTTTTTTCTTAAATATATTTATTCGGGGTTGTTACTGGAACTACAATCATATATAAATGAAAAATCACCATACAATGTAAACAAACATAATGTCATTTTATGATCAGTTTTTAAAAAAATTCGAATTTAATTTTTCATTATTTACTTACTTGTGCAGTGTTAACGTACTCCTGTGTATCGTCAACGCGCGGTCGTAGCCTCACCTCTTGGTACTGCGGCTGCTTACTTATCAACTCAGTACTCGGCTCGTGATATCTAAAATTTAGAATATTTAAATTTTGATACTTTAAAATCTATTTATTTAAATTAATAAAATACTATCCAGGTTTATATTAATTCTACAGCAAATATTAGTTACAGTTCATTAATTCTATGTTCTAAATATATTCAACAGTCGTTATTTAAGGTTATATAAGTTGTTACTAAGGTAAGATTATATGTAAGAAAACTTCATTGTTTTTATTATCTTTTACAAGCATATTATTTCAATATTGATGTGCGGCAATTAGTATTATAATTTATAATTTTAGTTATTTTTATCTTTGAATAAAAGTTTCACAGCTAAATTTTCCAAGTCTACATTATACTCCACACATTGAAAATCGAAAGGAAACATTTAAAGTTTAAAGATACATACCTAGTATATTCCCTGGTAGGATAATCTTTTCTGCCTACATTTAAGCACTTGAGCGGTGTTTTGTAGGTGCAGTCGTAGTCTCCATAGTCATATAGTGGAGGCTCATCTTGAAATTGAGGAGGAGGAGCACTAGCCTGGAGGTCAAAGTTATGAGCTATGTATAATTATAATTCTACATACATACGCTCGGCTGCGAAGAGCAATTTAGACGTGTTACAAACAGCACAAAACAAATTAATAAAAGTCCTATTCAAATATGATTTCCGTACTTCAACTAAAAAAATATATAATGAAACAGGGCTCCTAAATATTTATCAAACCTATGTATATAACAGCTGTCTTTTAGTACGTAAAATATTAAGCAAAGACATACATACAAACATTACATTTACAAAAAAACAAAGTATACAAAAAATCAGACTAAGAAATGCTAACGACATCAAACTTCACAAACCGCGAACTAATTATGGCAAAAAGAATATAATGTTTGAAGGTGCCTATTTATATAATAAACTACCAAAGGATATTAAAGAATCAAAATCAACATATAAATTTAAAAGACTACTAAAAAATTACGTGAAAAATATAATGCCTATACATATTCCTTACCATAATGACAACACTTCTCGCATAATAAAAAAAAATACACTTAGCTTAAAATAATATATTACAAGTTAATACAATAATAATACATATATATAAAAAAAAACAAATAAAATTAAAAAGTAACAACAAAAATAGTAATATAAACTTAAAGAATACTAAAATAAAAACCCTAAAAAATAAATAAATAATGTAAAACGAGTAAATAAAATATCTTCACACTAATACAATGATTACTACGCGGCACTTCCAGTGGATCTTATTCCGTTGCTATCTTATAATAACTACCCTACATTTTATTTGTATAAGCATAATTTACTAACTTAGCGCAATGTACCCGTCAAATTATTATTGTACTACTGTCTCATGTAAGTGAATTTATTCTTATGAGAAATAAATGTCTTAAACCACCACAATAAAGGCATATTTATTTTATTAGCGTGGCTTGGCATTCGATATAGTTGGTGATATAGCTGACACCTACCTAGCTACAAGATTAATGAATCATCCTAACACATACTAACTACTGTGAAATAATTTTAATGTATATATGAACAGTTTTCTTTATCCAACATTACTCACCTGCGATACCCACTGTATAAAGATAATGAGTACCAATAAAGATGGCGAGGGACTCTAACCTGGAAGTGTATACCGACACGCGCGTGCGGGTGCGCGGCAGGCGGCGCGGGCGGCGGGTAGTGCGCGGGGGGCGGCGCGGGAGGGGAGGGCGCGCCGTCCTGGAACTGCGGCGGCGCCGACACGTAGCACTGCTCTAGGGCGGTTGTGGTTTGCCACGTGTAGCTTCTGCTGGGAAATAGCCTTTTTTAATGGAAAAAGACAAAACAAACGAGCGTACGGGTCACATGATGGTAAGTGACATCGCCCACCATCCCGTGTTACACTAGAGGAGCTACAGGTCCGTTGCCGGCTTTTAAGGTGGACATAAGTGAAGGAAGCATAGTCAAAGTCTCCCTACAGAGATGCTAGCCACGTAAATAACTTTGTAAGCGCACTTATAAGCATTTCAACGTGGACCGTGGACCGAAAACACATGGCTTAGTGGTCATAGCGCTTAGAAGGTTTTCAAGAAGCGTGAATTCAAACTTAGCTACATTATATTTTTGACATGTTTTCTATAAAAGTATATAGGTGTTTCAGTTAATGAACCTAATCTAATCCCTTAAATGACCTAGAATTTACCATGTTCAAAAACTATTTTTAAATTACTTTTTTACAATAGTGCACATACATAAAAATATCAAAATATACCTATTACGCTCATGCTGTACATTTTCACGTGCATGCGGCGGAGCACTGCGCTGAGTGTAATGACCGCTGGAGCCTCCTGAATCACGAGCGAATGAGGATCCGCAACGACTGCAATACAGATATTAATATTAATAAACCTTTTTGCGGCGTTGAGTTCTGCCACTCAACGCAACGTCCCGAAAGTTGGGCGGTGCATCGAGAGCTCCACAGATATAAATATAGTTATAAGTATTTCTGTTTAACTCACCTATTATACGATTGATAATTCTCTTCGCCAGGCGACGGATGTTCCGAGAAGGCATCACACGAGGACATTAAAGATGAATGATTGGATCTGAAATAAAAGAATATATTAATAAGAAAAACCTAAGTCTTTACTTCATAATTATTAACAAAAAAATATTAGAGACAAAACGCAGCGTTGAGCTCCGATACTCAACAAGCAATGCCTCGAAAATCCAGCGAACAGTGAGGAACGAAAGTTTTTAAGGGAAACGGAATGTCTTAACACTAGGTGCCAAGGTTCCCTCCCTCTGCATACCCACCTGTTATGTGCGCGCTAGATCATGAAGCTAAAACTAATATATGGATATATTTACCTAGTTCCTTTAGAAGAACACGAGGCGGTACGATGGTGAGCAGAATGACGTCGTCGTCGCGGCGACCGTCCGATAGATTCCGTACCTACTACTACGTTTACTCTGAAAACGGACGAATTAATATAATCTTTATTAATGTATTCTTTAAACAAAACATTTTTTAATGAAATATTTTATTTAATTTACTTTTTACTTACTACTACTTACAATCTATTATAGTAATTGGCACATACCAATAATTCATTTGTAATAATGCCAGTTTCCACAATTTCGAAGTTTTTTTTAAATAAGTTATATTTTTGAATTTTTTAAAATCTACTTAATAAAACGTTCACAACTTCCAAGACAACAACCCGCGCCGGGTTCAAATCCCGCTACGTTCATTTTTGTTTCATTTTTTTTTTTCATTTTTTAAAAAGTATAAATACTTACTGCTCCGGATATCCGTGGGCTTGAGCGTGTAAATCTGGTAACGATTTATGACTGTTGATATTTGTATTATCATCTTCGCGAGCGCTTGGTTGAGAATGTGAATTAGATCTGTAAAATAAAGTTATTAAAATGTGATTTTTATTATTTTTAAACTGTAGCTTCGCTCCCGTGGCCGAATGAAAACAATTTGATGACTGTAGCTTCGATTCACACTTATTATATATATTATATAGGAAATATTTATATAAATATTGTTTTACTTTCTGGTAAGTAAGGTAAGCGAGTTAATTAATGGCTTCCATCGATAAGCCCGCAATGTTTTGAAAAACCTTTCGCCTATCGCCTCGTAATCATAACCTAGACAAGTTTATAAACTTTTATAAGTCGTACTTCCCGTTGATGATGACAATCCAGAAATTGGTATGTAGTCCGACTGGCACTTAATCGGTTTTTTTTGCAATTTTGTTTATATATAACTAAGAATAAATTGAATCCTACCTAACATATCGCGGTGCCGAATGCGCGTACTCAGCCGGTGGACTGATGGCCACTAGTTGGTCGCCATTACCCGACTCATCTGCTTGAGGGCTGGATTGGGGGCTTCCTGGAATTTATAAAAAAATAACACTTAAATAATAAATATAATACTTTAATCGTGTATATTTATACCTTGATCAATCGTCAGGAGACACTTTTTTTAAAGTATTTAATTAATATGTCTAAGAATGCTATAATGGCATTAATTACAAAGTTTCATATGTACATCTTGAATCCGAGACTTTATTATATTTAAATAAAGTTTTAGTTTAAGTTTTTAAAAGAATTAAAAAATAATATAAAAATATAAAAATAAAGAACTTACGTATAGAATAATTACTCTTGATAACACACTCAGCCCTTTGCCGTGGTATAACAAATGATTCAGGAAAGAAGACTCTAGGGTCAAAACTTCTATTCTTGTCTTCTTTTGAACCGGAATTAGACGAGGATGTTCCCGAGAATGTTCCAGAAGTGTGTCCCGAACGATCTCTGTCCTGATAGACGTCTTTGAGACGTCGAGACTCGACAAACATCTTTTGGGCTGAAAAATTAAATAAATTATTAAACTATCTAAGTAAAGATGACTTAACTGGTACTTAAAACCTATGTATCCCCGAATTCTGGAGGCATTGCGTGTTGAGTGGCGGAAGTCAACGCTGCACTTTGCCTCGACACCAGTTCTAAGAAATGAAAATATTAAATACTAATTTCCTCGAGTAGGAATTGAACCCACAACTAGTTGAGTCTACAGTAACACACTTTTGCCCCTGCGCCACGACTGGCCTCAACAGTACCTAACCTAGTAATACAAAATTATCACAAATTATACAGTAAGTGCGCAAAAAATATTTTATTTTTAATATATCTCTATAAAAACGTAAATTTTTACTTACAAACATATGCAGGTGGATACACATTCTCTCTACTGTCAGAATGTTCTAGAAGTCGCCTTAAAGTGTTTTGTAGACCCTCACCAGCGCTGACCGCACGACGCGTGCTCGCTATGCGAGTTGTGGCATCTTGAATCGTAAAAAAGTATTATTTAGGGGCCATTACGGCGTCAGACTTCGTGTGAATACCATTAAATACATAAATTAATTATTTTAATTTGCTCTGGTAGAGTAACGGCGTCACTTAATATGCAGTGTTTGGAATTAGGGCGGAAAGTGTAAAAGCGGCACACCATTCTTTAATACGAATAATTATTATTGGCTTCATAAAACATAATATATAAAAAGATTAAAAAAAACAATATTTTTTTTCTCCATAGAAATTGTACAAAATAGAGTGCGTGCCAAATTAGGCTTATTAGTTGATGAGAATCATTTCCGGTAGCAAATTATAGCAGTTGTATTATCAACATGGCGACTGCTTAACTAGAGTAAAAATGTAAATTTAGGCTAAAAAGATGACGCTTCCGGAGAAGAGAATGTTATGCACAATATAATTCCATTATGTGTTTGTAATTGTCTTTCTTTGTATTTAGAGAGTATCTCTCATTGTAAGGAAAGTCCACACGACTTTCCTTACAATGAGAGATTGTCTTGATAAGGCAAAGGCTATGTTTAAAAAGGCGTGTGCTGGACTTTCCATCGAGGCGTTGCAGTAGATTGCGCGGGTAATCCTGCAACGCCTCATACAGGTTTCCGCTAGGTTTAAGTGGGTAGGATCGATTCACAGGTAAGCCCCACAGTACCGTATCCGTAAGGCACTCAATTGCGTTCCGGGCGGTCCGTGTTATTATTTTTTCCAGATAATCCAAAAGGAAAGGTTATATAAAGAGACATTATGTATAAAGAGTAGCCGAAAGCCATACGGCTTCTAGTTTTTAATAATTTATATTTAAATCTTTAGACCCACATGGATTACAGCATTCATTGTTAAGCGCCCCCGAACTCACGAGATGACAGCCACCGGCCGCTATCGCTTGACTCAGACCGCTGCTTACCTGTAATAAAGTCAAGTCAAGTCAATTTTATTAATTGCTTACCTTTTCGTATTAATAATGTATGTTTTAGAGAAGTCTCATCTTTACATTGTAAAAAAAACGAACCTTAAATGAAATGAAAATGTGGTAATGTGTTATTAAAATATTCCAAAAAATAAACCTAAAAAGTGGGAATATATAAAAAAAAGATGAATTCGAGATAAAAGGCAATTAAATCAATCACTCCATTCTGCATTTTCCAGAGTCATATAAGATTTGTTGAATACGTTCCTAAATTAATATTAGCTTACGAAAACAACAGATTAAATGTTCATAAGGCTCACCCTTAAAGGCAACTCTTGCTTCCTGTCCAACACCGTTTCGGATTTCACATAGAAGGCTTTGCTCTCAGCGAGAAGTTCCACCGCGGACTTCCGTTTCTGCTGCGGCATTGTCGTCTGCATCGATCGTGACGTCGCCATGTCCTTCTTGCGAGGTAACTTGAACGAAGCGAACAGAGAATCTGCTAGACGACGTCTGTGAATGCATAATGTTTTAAAATTCTATTTAGGTCCGATGTATGTGGTATAGGCAGGAAATCTCCTGTTAAGACACTC
>DWNA01002744.1:0-11137 GCA_018249835.1 Heliconius besckei
TAAGCGCTAGTAGGTATTATATTAAAAAAAATAACTTAGTAAATAACGAATGCACATTAAATCTATTGTCTCACATTAAACAAAAACTTCAAACGAACAATACACATTTCAAAAGCTTTTGAAACATAATATTATACGTATCACAGTTTCATACTAAAGCAGATAGGTACTCACAACAATCACTGTAGCACCTAGCAATGAAAATTTTAAATTTAATTAATAGCAAGTGGCGTCGTCGCCCGATTATATTATTATTACGCAGGCTTTGTCCGCGGCCCTCCCAACACCCCGTGGTAGGGTGACCCCAATGTACGTTATATGTAGGATAGAATATTTTTTGCGTCGTTTTTGGTTGATGGAACTTAGTGACAAGATACTCTCTTCGCTTTCCGATCCTCAGTTATCTCGGGAATCAAGCGTCACCCGCTTAAAGATATAGTTGTATTATATTCGTACTAGCGGACGCGCGCAGATCCCTTGCATTTTTAGGGGTGAATTCTAATAACCCATGAAACATGTGTTCGATGAAATATTTTGAAGAGTCTAAATTTCAAATTTTATAAAAATCAGTGGCCATTTACCTACAGATTTTTCCATACAAGCTTTCAACCCCTTATTTGCACCCTTAGGGGGAGAATTCTAGAAAACGATGAAACACATGTTCAATTAAATACTTTTAAAAATCTAAATTTAAATTTTTATAAAAATCTGTGCAGATTTAATTTTTTTTCCATACAAACTTTCAACCCCTATTTCACCCCTTTAGGGTAACATTTTTTCAAAATCCCTTATTAGTGGATGTCCAGAATATGAAAGTGAATATCGCGTGCGTGCGTCTTACCTCAGTCAGTGAGGACAAGTCCTTTTATATATATAGATTACATCAAATGTTTACATACTCGTATAATGTGTTTTCTGATGTATAAGCTACGAGTGATATCATCATTCACTAGTTGTTGCGTGAAAGTGGAACTAATTTCAGCGTTAATTCTCACGAGTGACAATGGAATCTGTAATCTTCACGCTTACAGTGAGATACTTTACCGCTGTGCCATAATGGGTTAGACAAGGTATCATAAGTCTATTTAAATTGAATTTTGGGAATCAAGAGGAGAGAAAAACATGTAGATATGATCATCTAGGCACATATTATTATTGTTTACATGCCAGTTTGTATTCAAATTGTAATTTTTGATTGATATTTTAATTAAAAATAATAATTTCTGCGTTGCTAACGAAAATATAATCATAAGCATCAAAGGCTAAGCCTGGAAGCAAGAGAATCAATGTTATCGAAATCTATCTACCTTATATGACAGAAAAGAAATAAAAGTATCTACTCGATGTTAAAAAAATATTATTATCTCAATTTCCCCTATACTTCGTAATTCATATCCACATTAGCGTAGGGTACATGCCCCCGCCCGAGACGCGTCGCGTTGGGCGCTTTGTTAGGCAAATCCAAGTCTCGTTGCTATGTATTATGTAAGTATTACTACAATCGCTCTAGAATAGATATAGAATAAATTGAATACGAGACAGAGTGTGTTTTGTGATTCGTGAGACGTTGGTGGCGAAGTGTGGGGTAATATGGTTTGATTCTTTTTGGTGATTTTTTATATGTTTAGAAATCTTTGTATCTAGAAATCTATGTGATGGTCGTCAGTTCGATCCTCATTTGGGGATGAATTAATCTTCATTTTCTCACCCTGGTTGCCATATCGTGGCTTTGAGTTCTACCACTCAATACGCAATGTCTCGAATACATGGGTAAGAAGGAGTCGAAGGAGGTGAGAACGGAGTGTCATAACAAAAAATTCCGTCTACCTACTTTCAGGAAAAAATGTAAAATTGCTTTTTTACATAATAGCCAGAAATCAACACTTTGCACTTTGTCTAGTAAAGCGGGGAAATTTAAATCCTACTAATATTATAAATGTGAAAATTTGTAAGGATGGATGTTTGTTTTCTTTTATGCAAAGCAAAATCCACTGAACGGATTCAGATGAAACTTTAAAATAATATAGCTTATATGGATTCAACAATAGTTTAGAGCTGGCGAAGCCGCGTTTTAATAATCAGTTCGCCGAGTGGCAATCGAACCCACGACCATCCACCGACACCGACACCTTTAATATATCACTATAACAAACAATATATTCCGTCAAAAGCTCTATACAGAACAACAATACGCTTTGCAAATTGTACATAATACTCGTGTATAACACGCCATTGTTAGTTTTGATAATTCAAGTTTGACGAACGACTGTAAGATGTGTTTCAAAGATAAATAATTTCTAGATAAAACTATTGTTATAGTGAAATATTAAGTTAATGTGTGAAGTTAACGAATGGTAACCTATTAAATGTGGAATAAAAATACAGTTTCTCGCTTTTTCCTATATAGAAAGTTAGGGAGAGAGTGAAGCTTTTGTTAAGATATTCCGTTCTCTGTTTTGTTCTTCCGTTGCGTTTGAGTAGTGGAACTAGGAATACATTCATAATGTAGAGCCAAATTTATATTTGTTTTTTTTTATCTTTACACAATTTTTGTTTTTACTAACCACATCATGTGGTAAGGGGGTCTATCTCACAGACCGGCAAAGCACCTCCTGCTCACCTAGTTCCTCTAGTGTTGCAAGGAGTCGTAGTCAGCGGTGATCACTTACCATCAGGTGACTCGTACGCTCGTTTGACTTATCATTTCTCCCTCAACACACAATACGCAAAATTTTGTATGGAAAGTAGGGACCGGAGTGTTTTAACACTAGGTTCTCTCCGCTTACCCGGCTAGGAGAGATATAGCGGGAATCTACTATAACATGTAATAAGTTTTGGTATACAAACATTTCGTAAAGATCTACTCAATTCCACATATTCTATTTCCGGGTGGTATTGTGTAACATACCTCTTATAATGGAAGTACCTACTAGTGAAGTTATGAAAACGTCTCTAGCTGTTTATTGTGCTATTGTGTTTATTATAGGCCTTTGTTTGGGATCTAGCTGAAAGGAGCTTTACTAGACTTGTTCTAGAACCTGACTTTTCTTACAAAGCTAAGTACAAAAGAACACAGACGACACCATTTTTTCTAGACTTTACTACTCTATAGAGATAGAATATAGAGTTACACACATTATTCGATAATATTTGCTAATTTTTAACACATTTACTTATATTATGTCCAATTGTAACTATGTAATAAAATCTATGAAACTGAATTCGGTTGGTTTGTAATGATTATATCATCATGAAACTTACCATTTAAAATATGATGACAAAGACCTGCTATGATGATGGGGCAAGGACCTGAAAAACAAAAGTGGGGAACGTAGTGTCTTAGTAATAGGTACACACTGCCTATCCTTCTAGGTATGCGGTATACAGCGTGAAGCTAAAATAAATAAAAATATATATTTTTCAATCAGTGATTTATTTAATTCAAAACTTTATACGGCAGTAACAGTTTAGCATTCAGATAATTAATGACTGTAGTCATATATCCCTCGAACCTGTTACCACGTTCATTAAACGTAAAGATCTACCCACTTCGCCATAACACTTAACTGGTTTATAAACCACCCTATGCATTTGTACTCATCTTGATATCGCAAACAGACAGCCTATTATTATTATACAATATACATAGCGATGAATATCTCGCGTGTGGCAGATTTTAATTATTATCACGCCCCCTGTATAATGTAGACGTGCTAAGTGGAAGAGATAATGCTTATGGAATAAATTATATTTTTGTGTTTATTTAATTTAAATAAATGTCAGTCGTTGCGTAGTGGTGAAAAGTCCGACTCTCGTTTGTCGTCGACTCGACGTTTGTAGGTTCGATTCGCTCTGGGGGAAAGCAATAATTCTAATTTCTTAGTTGAACGTTGAGTTTAAAAAACTGCGTATAAATTTTCCAAAAGTTTTTTTACCTCCGATCTGTATTTCATCTACTTAGTAATAGTAAGGACCAAATGTAAAGTTACTGTTTTTCCCACGCACCTTATAATTTTCTAAAATATTGCAGGTTGAGTGGTGGAACTCAAGGTCACGCTTCATCTTGTTACCAGAGTGTCGATAATATAATTATCGATTAGGAATAGGAATTATTCATTCCCTCGAGAAGAAATCGAACCCACAACCGTCGTGTTTAACCAGACACTGTGACGCTCCACTACGACGGTTTCCATTATATATTATAGATAAAAAATAGAGAATGATTTTCAAAAAATTAATTACCAACGTAACTTTCAATACCCATTTCCCTATATATCATCGTACGTCACGATAACAATGCGAGCTGTCAATAATCAAACAGTGTAATAAATATCAGTTGGACTTGGAGGGTATAATCTTGAAGAAATAGGGCTTTAAAGTCTCAGGGGGTTTACCCCTGTAACAATAGGTGTTTTTCCTATACACTGCTCCTGGCATCTGTCAACTTATAAAATTTTTATAGATATGTATGTATATAGGTATATATTAAAAAGAAGATGTTATTAACCTTTTAGGAAAAAATGTTTTTTTTTAGCTGTTGTAATGTAACAGGAAATGCAATTAAAGTTTTGAGTAGACTACTTAAGTCTTTCTGCATACATTAACATATTTTCGTTGCAATTACGTCATTGTTGCACTAAATGAGAGAGATAAGAAAGATCGTCGCTAAACTTGTCAATACAAAAATAATTTTAAATTCAACTACATACTCGCTACTGTGCTACAGTACCTATTGTGCCTCACGTCGCCTGTCAACGAGAGAAATTATGTGTTTTCCCAAAACTCGGACCAAAGTTTCCATCGATTTTTCGAGACGTTGAAAATTTATTAGTTCTTGTTCAGTTTTGTTGGCATTTTCTATTCTGTTGAGCTTTTAACTCAATGTAGAAATAAAATTACAACTATTTCCATAACAATCACACAAATTCAATTATAAATTATTGAAAATGAAATAGTGAAACGAGGAGTGAACGAACTTGTCAACCCATTATTATGTCCGTTGCAATTAACCTAAATGAAATGAAAGGATTCTGAGACCATTATATCTGCCGTCGGCCCTAATGACGCCCACAAAAGATGAGGAAACCTAATCTAAATATCTTCAGCCTTAATAAATAGTAGCTATTTTATTGTGACGCTATCTTAGGACAGCAGTATTAGAGCATCGTGGTAGTGGGTTTGATTAAAATTGGGACTAATGATTTTTTTTATTATTGTTAGGAAGACCAAATACTGCGTTGTGTTTTTCTTCTTAACGCACAATGTCTCAAAAATTGAGTAATTTGTGGGGGACCGGAGTAACTTAGTTATAAAACGTGGTAACGCTAAAAAAACAGGTGTTTATTAATAAGTAATACCTTACAAAATAATTAGAACTAGAGGAAAGAAAAAAAAGAAAACTAATGTTCCATAACAATTCCATACCACAATCAGTATAGTATGGTTTTTTGATTGTGGCAACCACAATCAGTGTCAACGGTAGCTTACGTTTGACAGCTAGTGTCAAAATTAAATTTGACACTAGCTGTCAAACTCGCGATAACATTTGGGAGGCGCACGCGCCGACACGCGCCGCGACGTTTGACATCCGACCACGTGTCAAAGAGTTTTTGTTCTTTAAATTAACTTGGGGTCAAGTGAATGGAATTAAATTTTAAATAGAAATTGTATTTCGTTGTACGATTCTTAATTTTGTTTGTGGTGAATATTATTATTATTCGCATAGCAAAGCTAAACTCATATACATAATTATGAATGTTAGTGTTTCCGCTACTCAACACGCGATGTCTCGAAAATTGGGCAAAATTATTTTTAATATGTATTAAAATTGGGCGGAAAAGTTTGAAACAGAGTGTCTTAACACTAGATTCCTTATACCTACCCCGCTCTGCGGGAAAAAGCGTGAAGCTGTACAAAAAACAAACAATTCCAACCAATTTCCATTGGCAATTAAACCTAAAATGCTTTCAACATTAATTTTCCTACTATTATGCCAACAATTTTACATGCTATAATCGCAGCAGAAAACTGTAATTACAGTGTGAAACAGCACGTGTGGAGTGTCAACAATATTGCACTATAATTGAGTGACAGAGCTTACTTATTATTTAACAGCTATGGCATTTCCTTAGTAAATAGTATTTGTAGGTAAAATTATTTAAACTTTTGAGGTCAGTCGTGGCGTAGAGGCATAAGTGTGTGATTTTGAAGACAACTAGTGTTAGTTTCGATTCTCTCTCTCGAGGAAATGACAAATTGAGAACCTCCTCCTTTTTTAAAGTTAGTTAAAAATTAATCAAGTTATAAAAAAGGCAAACACTTCAACAAATAGGTAAAAATAATTCCTGGCTCCATCATCATCATCATCATCATCATGTATCGCTATTTTTTTAGATTTACGCTGTATCCTGCATATAGTATGATAAGCAGAAGGATTCTGAGAATTTTCATTCCCACTTTACTCTGAATTCTTACTCCAGACTTCTATTCTATCTTACTTATTTTACCCTAACAGCGCAGCGTTGAGTTCTTCTCTTGCTTTAAGGATTCGGCGAAAAGTGCTCCCTTATCACTAGGTTACCAGGTTCCCTCAACCTACCCTGCTACTTATAGACAACGAAGCTAAAAAAACAGTTACAAGTCGATCTAATAAAAGAATATTAATAAAAAGAGTAACAGCTGCCATATCTATTATAACATCACAACTAAAAATATAACAATATATTATATTTAATTTATATTCACAAGCACCTTTTTATCAATTACTAAGTGTGGAGGCGAGTAAATCAGTGTGTATTTATTAGTCGTTTTAGTGTTTACATTGAAAACAATCAAGTCTGCCTCCGACACCGCGCGGTTTATTTTCCCTTCCTTTTACAATAATAATACAGAGTTAGCTTTGTTTTATGTATAGAATGATTTTAAAATATAACATTTATTTTAATGACAAAAAATCTAAATATTTTAGTTTTTTGTATTTTATATAAAAATAACTAATGACAAACTTTTTTGTGGAGAGGTTTTCGATGAAGTATTTTGTGCTTTGGTAAATAACACTAGCAACACTATATAAGAGCATCTCATTTATTTTTGCGATTGTAAAATTTTATTTTCATATCTAGTGCTAAAACAGTACGTTCCCATTAAGACCGGTTCCTACTTTTGGCTTGGCTTTGGTTTGGCTTTGATATTTTGTAGTATATTTCTTCCATTTCCATTTCCCATTTTCAAACACACTGTATATTCTCACCTACCACTACAAGAGGGTCGGCATTGTTTATGTTATTCTACCGTATTTTGCTCAACAAAAGACAACCCACTGTTTACTTTCTGCCAAATCACTACCCTCGATGGCAATGATATGAAATGAACGTATATTTTATTAAAAAACCTGAGGGCTCTTTACAGTGGAAAATAGATTTTATTACTTACTACAATGCGATTGCACTTTAAATGTAGTATTTATTATTTTACAGCGTTTAACAACGAGGAAAAGTTGAATAATGATAATGACATTATAAATAAAATGAGCGTGGGTGTTCCTAAACTAACATTCGTTCAATTGGCACTTGAGAACGAAATTTGAGATATTATTTGTTTAGTTTTTTATTTTTTTTTGTTTTGAATGAAAATAAAATTTAGGGTTAAAGTTTACAGTTATAAAATGTATGAAGTGACAAGTTCCACTCGTGGCACTCGTCGCACAGGGGCACAAGCGTGTAAACGCTACAGATTGTGGGTTCGATCCCTCTCGAAGAAATTAATAATATTTAAGATTTTCATTTCTTAGCTCTGCTATAAAGGTAAAGTTGCTTAGAGTTTCGCTACTCAATACACAATGCCTCCAAACTTCGGTGTGGGGAGCGGAGTGTCTTAACACTACGTACTGCTTCTGCCTACTCTGTTACAAGCGGGAAACAGTGTGAAGCAGAAAAAATTTTTTAGATATGAGGCCGTCTTGGCATTGAAACAAGCGTACAATAGTAAATTTTATATTGAAAGAAGAAACTATTGAGTTACCTAATTGGTTGTTCTTCTCAACAGAACTGTCTGATGATGTTCAGATAGTTCTGATGGGGACATGTTCATGAAAAGTGCTCGCAAAGTACTGATGATGATGATGATGATGATGATGAGTACTAAAAGTACTAAAGAGTAGCTATGTAGCATATTTTGGATAACAATAAACGCCTGATTACTCTAAAATAGCAATTACACTATTATATGTTGAATTATTAAAAACATTTATGTAAGTTGCCAGTAACAGATTTACCAGCAGTTGAGTAAGCTATGCCCTAGATTGGCTATAGATATCTTAAATGTTGCCTTTAAGAAATCTATGTGCGGATCAATTTTGCTTTTCATACTTTATTTAAATTGAAAAATCCTTTGTCAGTTTTCGTATGTCGTAGAGACAGAAGTCTGCGAAACGTTTAGTCGATAAATTTTCTGGTTATTTGTAATTTGCCTCTTTATTTTGTATTTACTACGACAATTTTTCTTATTCTACAGAAAAGACGCAATCTGCTGTCTTCCAACTAGTATAAATTCTTTGGCTTTACTGATACATTTTCCAGAAAATATTGGTATTGATATGTATATACATAGTTTCATCATTTTAAATCTTGTAAAAGGATGAGCCAACTTGTACTTAGGCGAGGCTTACCATGAAAACTAAGTAATCGACTTTCACTTTAAGGGAAGTTGGAAATGATAGTTCTGCTTGCATCTACTACAGGTAGGAAAGCCTAGTAAATGTTTATGTTATTTATATTTTAAATATTGTCTGTCTATTATATTTAGGTTATAAGTTTGTCAATTTTTAAGAATACCTACTTAGTTTATCATACTTTCTCATTAAAAAACTATTTACAAGTTTTGATTGAGTCTCCTAATATATTTCAAATTCACTCCGTCGTTCGTCATTACTGCACCAAATGTGGGAAAAATCGACTTATATGAAGAGGTTAAGGAGGTAGTTAAATATGAGGATACGCATACGTATACTTTGAGGATATCGAAGAAACAAAAAGATGAAATGGTATCTAAATAAAAAGCTAAATGCGATTTTTTCAAAGATTTTTAATATATGCATTAAGTAATGTTTCAATAATTATATATTCTAAGTTTCATTGTACGATATCACTATACAGAATCATTATTATAAATTATAATAATATACACAGAACAAAAAACTTTTTACTTGTAATACTTTTAAAAAAATCAATAATTTTCCATCAATATTACAACACTTTTTTAATTAAAAAAAAGTTTACGTAAACAATATATAGGGTTTTTGCAAAATTTTCTAAAATAAGAAAATAGTATTAAAAGTATGGCATCTCATAAATGCAACGTCAAAATGACTTAAAGTAAAACATAAAATAACAGATTACTAAAACAAGCTTTGAATTAGTGTAATAAACTAACCAAATTCAAATTTGCAATGATTTTTTAAAATATTTCTATTCTTATCTATTAGAAGTATTTACAGTATTTAAATTATAATAATAATTATTTATTTATTTATTCATTGAGTCGTTGTTAATTGGACTTTCACATAAAAACTAACAGTTAAAGTGCCTGTAGCATACAACGTACGGGATATTTAATATTTTGTTAGTATTAATCATTTTGTTGGTATGTTCCACCATTTTTGTATACCACTGAGACTGTAACTGAAACGTTCAAATCATATTTACAATACAATTTACATTAAATTTTCATAGAACTACGTTTTAAAATTAAATTATTATCATTTAAATCTATAAGTCAAATAAAGGAACTTTAGACAAATCACGATAACACGTGAACATAAGAGGGTTGAGTGAGGTGTCTCACAATTTTTTTGCGAAGAAAAGTTTTTTTCAATATATTTAATTAATTACGTAATATACGGTTAAAACTACAAAAAGAATAACAATAACCATAGCAAACATTCAATTGCATACTTATTTACAGGGCAAAAAATAAAATTTTCAAAAACTAACATACGAAATTCACATGAGAATTCCTTGGATTTAGACCTCAGGTCAGAATATGACTGTTAATGGCCTCCTAAATTCTGGACCACCTTGTGTATTTTGGGGGTATTGCCCTGGATACTGTGGCATGAGGAGACTGGATGAAGATTGGTAATACGGTAGGGAAGGAGATGGATTCGATCCTGATGAAGAACTTCCTTCTTGACGGTCCTGAGTTTTCTGCGTATCAGGAGACTCAGCTGGTGACCTTGGAGATAGGCTGGATGCAGAATTGACAGTAGAAGTCAAACCTGCCATAGCAACTGATGCCTCAGAATACATTTTACTGATGTCCATTGGATATGAACGTTGCTGTTGTTGGTCCATATACATATAGGCTTTAGAAAGCGCTGCCGAGTCAAGGTACCCTCGAGACGGGTCAGGGTACATGCTGTAGCTCCTGTATTTGTCTTCTATTGAGTATTTTGACATGTCCATTGTAGAGCCAACCTGTAACAATGAAAATATTAAAATAAGTAATTTATAATGGATAAAATGTAATTGGTGTGTGGTTTCCAATACAATTTTTAAGTAATAATTAATGTTATGTAAATAAACGTCCTTGCCCCAGATTACTAATATAGATTTTAGATTTTAAAGATCATATAAATTTTCTTAAAGTAATAAATTGCTTTATCTTTACACCGGTTTAACGCAGTAACGACATATTTGCATTAAAAAAATATTTTTTCAATAAAAAAAAGTTCCATGATGAAAAAGACGACTTACACTAAAACTTGTTTAGAAAAAATTATAAAGAAAACCGCGTATAGATATCACATAAATCTATTCACATAAGACATATATGTATCTATACATCAGTGTCAAAACATTGAAAAAATCAGCATTTCTATTAATTTCTTAAGCCGCTTATACGGTTATACTATTTTTTACATATAAAATAACTCTATAGTGAAAATTGAATGCGTTTCACGAACAACAAAGTAGTAAATGAAACTCTATTGTATTGTGATAGGAATGAAGTACAGTGGAATACAATAATTGTGGTCCACATTCACTGGCGCACAAATCAAACGTAACAAAGCTTTCGTATAAAGCTTCGAGCTTTTAATTTTTATTAATGAACTTGTATGATACAATATACGAGTATTGTT
>DWNA01002745.1:0-11137 GCA_018249835.1 Heliconius besckei
TTGGAAATGAGTTGCTCTATTTCTAAGTTAAAATTGTTAATTGTAATTTGTAACAAATGTTGGCATTTAAAAAGAGTGGCCATGAGTTTCTTTGCCTGTATCTTCTCATGAGCTCAACCATTTGAACCTTTTTTCAAGTCAAAATTGCAAATTTTTATTGGTTATTTTATTTTGTATTTTTTTTCTACTTTATGACATGTCCAAGTAAATGTTAAGCATTTTTATGGAATAAAGATATTTTGACTTTGACTTTGACTTTAAAGAGGTTTTCATTTGTCCAGTTTTCCAATCAGACAGGTTTAAAATTATAATTGGATCCACTTATCCAGGTGATACTTAACCACAGGGTTTCACAGTATATTAAAGTGTTACTACATTTGCAGGCATGAATCCACACCAGAAGCCCGCCCAAGTGTTCACAGTCCACCCTCGCCTGCCGCTGCGCGTGGTGAACGGCGCGCCCGGGTTCATCAACCTGTGCGACGCGCTAAACGCGTGGCAGCTCGTGGCGGAGCTCCGCAAGGCGCTATCTCTGCCCGCCGCGGCGTCATTCAAGCATGTGTCCCCGGCGGGCGCAGCGGTGGGACTGCCACTGTCTAGGGAGGAGGTGCGTTTTTATTGGTGTTTGTTGTGTTTTTGTATGTACTTTTTGATTTTTCGCATACCAAAAGTCTTAAGGTTAAGTGTCTTAGAAGCTGTATATACCTCCGCAGCATTACCCTACTTGAAGTTGACTGTGACTCACCTCCTACTTACTCATGAGATGCTAGCAATAAGTTGGGAGTGTGTACGGTTGAGTCATGGTGGTTTAATTATAAATGTAGATTTTTTTAACTTTTACGCGTTGTTTATTCTGGAAGGAAATCATTAAAAATAATAAAATTCCTAAAATCAAATTTGTGCAGCTATCTACAGCTAACTTCAGAACGGCCATGCCTAGTTGAAAGTATTGTATAATAAATAGAACGTATATTATTTAACTGTCACGTCACATGGATGGTCTCCAAGAAGTTTGGGTTGGATTCCCGCTACGTTTCTTTAATACTTTCTTTAAAAATATTTAACAATTCTTTAATTCCAGGCGTCAGTATGTATGGTAGCGGATCTCCATGACAAGCTATCGCCTCTCGCAAGCGCATATGCTCGTGCCCGTGGCGCCGATCGTATGAGTTCCTTTGGAGATTTCATAGCTTTGTCCGACGTATGCGATGAAATCACAGCGAAAATTAT
Source organism: Heliconius besckei (assembly GCA_018249835.1). Taxonomy (NCBI): domain Eukaryota; kingdom Metazoa; phylum Arthropoda; class Insecta; order Lepidoptera; family Nymphalidae; genus Heliconius; species Heliconius besckei. The sequence continues at coordinate 1,231 of DWNA01002745.1, forward strand.
ATCGAGAGAGGTCTCTGACGGTATTATAGCCCCGGGATATTCGGCCGAAGCTCTGCAGATATTGAAGAAGAAGAAGGGCGGCAATTATTGTGTGCTTGAAGTAAGTGTAGCTCAAATTTATAAAAATGCTATGGTAATACCAAGTTCATTAACATATTGTTGATACTTCTTGATAACCCTATATACTTACGAAATGGATAATAATTGTCTTTTTTATTAATTTCTTTTGTTTAACATACAGAATAAGTTAGTATAAGTAAATAACAAATACCATTTGTTGACAGATGGACAGCGACTACATTCCAGATTTAATGGAACAAAAGACAATATTTGGTCTCACGTTAGAACAGAGACGTAACGACGCCGTTATTAATGAAGATCTATTTAAAAATATTGTATCTAGCAATAAGGATTTACCACCCAGCGCTGTGAGGGACCTCATCGTTGCTACCATTGCTCTTAAATATACACAGAGCAACTCAGTTTGCTATGCCAGGGATGGACAAGTAAGTAGTTTGGGAGCCTTTGGTTTCAGTAAAAATAAATATTACTTATAAAATAAATTAGTTTAATATATCTAAATTTATTATGATAATAATTTTGTTATATTTCAGTTGGTCATTTAGTGTTTAAAACATAGCATTTATAAATATATTAGTAATAGCCACAGTATTTATTTTTAATGGGAATGTTTATATTTAAAAGAATAATATTATTTAGTTCATATCGTGGCAGAGAGGCACTAGCAAGTGACTGTAGGCGTGACAGGTTGAGGGTATTCCTCCTTGTAGAGTAAAATATTCAATAATTTTATTTCTCCGCTCTGATAACGAGACAAAGCGCAGCGTTGATTTCCGCCACTCAACACGCAATACTTCCAGAACTCGGCTGAAAATTGCAAAACAGAAGTATCTTAATGAGGGAGTGTCTTAACACTAGGTTCCCAGGCTTCCTACCTACCCTGCTATGTGCAGGATACAGTCACTCACTGGTATACTGACTGAATCACTTGTGCCCCTGCTCTGGTATACTTACTGTGCCCCTACTCTGGCATATTAAGGATAAGTTAATGGAACCCAGCGCATTTCTAAAATGGAACACGTAATACTCCAGGTGATAGGAATCGGCGCCGGCCAACAATCGCGCATCCACTGCACGCGGCTGGCGGGCGGCAAGGCGGTGGGCTGGTGGGCGCGCCGACACCCACGCGTGCTGGCGCTGCCCTCGCGACTGCGCGCTGGCGTGACGCGCGCCGTACTGGCTAATGCTGTTGATAATTATGTGGGGGGTGGCGTGGGTAAGTACTGCTTATTAACCGTGGAAGAAACTAAACTAAATTCTTGAAGTTAAAATTTTTTAATTTTTTAAATCCTACTATATAATATGTATTTTAAATAATGTAACTTTTCTATTTAACAGCGGATACTGTTATTTAACTCATATTCTTTAAATTACTAACGTCATTAAGTATTCTGTTTATTCATATACTATTCCCACTTCGATCTAGGTACAGACATGCCGCTGGAGCAATGGAACAATCTATTCGACGGGGAGCCCCCCGCACTACTCACGGCTCAGGAGATAGACGACTGGTCCAAGAAGATGGATAAAGTGGCGCTTGCGTCAGATGCCTTCTTTCCGTTCAGAGATAATATAGATAAAGCTGTACAGGTAATTACGGTTTTTTTAGTTTGTTTTTAAACTTGTTCATTTCTGTGTAAAATAACATTAAATGTTTGAATAAAAATCATTTACCACTGTGCAATAGCATTAATTTTTTTATTATATATATTTTTTCCTATTTCAGTATGGTGTGGAGTACATTGGCAGTCCATCCGGCTCTAACAACGATAAAGAAGTTATTGACGCTTGCAACGAACACAACATTATCTTAGCACATACTAACTTAAGACTCTTCCATCATTAAATTTTGAAAATCTACTTTATATATACAAAACGAAAGACAATAAATTCTATTAATAAGCTTTTATGATTATAAATTACAAGAATATTGAAATTTTTTTTTGATCATGTGTTTCTTGCATCTGTATTGGTTTGACCTGTTTACAGATAATATGTATTAGTATTGTAAGCGTTAATTTTATAAGTAAATCAAGTATTTGTTGTCTTTATATACATTCCTGAAAGTAATTTTATATGAAATCAATCTCGAATAAATGTTATCTTTGTTTAGTTTTTTTTTATTTCATCCAATGTAAATTTTTAAGCAACCATTTCAGATTTATTAAGGATAATGATTTAATAAAAATTAAGCCGTCGTGACGCAGGGGCAAAAGGGTTAGACTGTAATGCGACGATTGTGGTTACGATCGCCACTCGACGGAATGAATTTTTATTTATTAATATTTTTATTTCTTCGTGTCTCAACACCTACCCTGCTATATGCGGAACACAGAAACAATCCAAATTTTTAGAAAATTGTATGCTGCTCATATGTTATCCAAGTACTTTCACTTGGATAACATGAGTAGCAGACTGTTTTTGGATTATTTGTTTGTAAACATGATCAGGTACAGATAGATATTCGAAAATAAAACCCCAACGCTCGAGACGACAGTTTATTCACGCAGTCCATATAACCTTAAAATTTGAATAATTACCAGCCCTCAATATTATAGCCGAATGATTACTATTGCGATAATTTAACTACGACATACTAGTACACAAATTAAGTCTATAGGCGAAAAGCTTTCAATTACAAATTACAATATAATGCTACTTGAAAAAATCACTATGTTTAAGAAAATCACAGTAACAGTAACCTGAATCATCCTAAACACGATGTAGGATTGCTTCCGTCAGATTTACTACTATATTGTATTCAATTAAATGTCATGAGGTACAAAGGATAATACAAAGTGAAGATATTAAATTATTTAGATATTTGCATAAGTGCAATAAAAGGTGAATTAAACACACAATTTAAACTGGAATACATTATAGTATTTAGAGGCTATATACTATTCGAATATGTACTTATGTATATAACCGAACAATGTTATTTACATTACAAAGTGCAAATATGAGACGGCTACTTTTTGTTGTGTAAAATAAAAATGTATTTTCATTTTAAATGAAACTCTTTAATTGGATTATTTTTGGAAACCCCACATCCTCGCCGAGGGGAACATATATATTGCTAAAATGATTCGTGGGGCTATTGAATTACAGAAACATCCCTATTTCAATAGAGAAGACAGTTGGAAACTTCCTGACACCTGAGACCCAATCATAAAAAAACAATTCTCAGACCCACCACACCATAGAGCAAGATACAATCAGCTCATTCTGCAAGAATTCAGAGCAAAACCCCTAGCAATTAAAAAGCGTTGGTGGTAGTTTGATATGATAATTATATCAACTGACAGATGCCACCGCAGTCTACCCATGTCCATGGACTATTGCAAAATGTTTAAAACGTTGGGTTTCCAAAAATATATACAACTAAATATACGTGATCACTCCGTTTAAAGAGTTTCATTTAAAACTTGTAAAGTCGCAAAAATTAAAAAGATGTTAATATAATAAGTCCAGTATTTAAGTAGGCAAGTAGGAGTTCCCTTAGCCGGTCGCGCACTGCACGCGGTTGACGTTAGGGTGGTCGTCCTCGTCGTAGGCGTTAGCTGCGTTCCCGCGGCGGCGGCGGTTCTCCTGCTCCGGGTCGAGGTCCATCAGTGTACACTCTTCTGCTAACTCTGGAATTTCCACCTAAACAAAAGTATATACATATAAGTTAGTCCCCTACACATCTCAAAGAATAGGTTGGTTACATGTTAAATATATCATTTATGCATACAATAGAAGTTTTATATTGATTTATATATAAGTAACTTGCAGGTATACAAAGTAAAGGAAACAAAATTAAACCAATAAAGCAAGAAAAGAAATCATACAAAAAATTATTAACACTCACCCTAGGTCTAGGCGGCAGGCAGTTCTCTAATGCTGGAATGACTTCAGGTGGAATGCGGTTGGGGAAATTGACTAAAAATTGTATTATAAGTAATCCTTTTTCAAATGGATTTTTGTACATTGGCATACCTGGAAATGAACACGCCAATTAATAAATCATTTACATTGACAATAATTTAACATATTAAAAGCTTTTTTTATTTTTTCAGCTTCATGCTATATACCGCTGGATCTAATGTTAAGATGCTTTATTCTGCACGCCCATTTCAGTGAGTGGTGGAACTCAACGCCGCGTTTTGTGTTTACCCGAAATGAAAATAATTCATTCCCAAAAATAAGAATCGAACCCACAACCGTCACGTCTGACGCTGTAACGCTGCGCCACGACGGTTGTCAATTTCAGTTAAAAAATTGAAAAAAAAATTAAACCTGATAACAATACAACTTTAATATATATGTACCTTCATTTAATACACATTTCACTTCACCATACTTAGTAACTTCTCCAGGTAATACTGTAATGACAATGTCTCTGTCATCCAAAGTCCTAATGACCTTCTGGAATCCACATAGAGCCTCTACTAGTTCAATATTCATTCTAATTATAAGATCATTGCCAGATCTTTGGAACAACTGAAAGCAAACATTTTATATTTAACATTTTTTATACTTAACCATATAGGTAAATATTAAAAAATGTTATATAAAGTAGGATAGGCTGAGAGAAGATGATCTAGGCCGTCATATTGAGACTTCAATTGCAACTGTAAACGAGACAGTTGTCGGTTCGGCCCCACTCGAGGGAATATTTGATATTGAGACAAAGCGTGAAGTTACGTTCCGCCACTCAATATGCAATGCCTCAATAATTGGGCGGAAAATGGCAATAGGTTCCCAAATCCCTACGTGCAGGATGATTTCAGTTTCAGCAACTTCTCACCAAGCCTATTATGTGCTTGTCGTGTATAAAAATAAAGTAAAACATAGTGCGCTATCTAAAATATTTATTTAAAAATATCTGAGGTTACTTCTAGTAATACACATTTTATTGCAGTCTTCAAGAAATTACATAGTCATATAGTGTATCTTTAAATCATGTTTTAGTGCTCTCTATGATATCATCTCATTTATTATATTAATGGTTTAAGTGTGTGAACGAGTGACATGATAATGACTTTCCGTCCAAATTCGAGGCATTACATGTGTGGCGGCGAAACTCTTACGCTTTGTCTTACTAAAAACGGAAAAAAAATATTCATATCCACAAGTGAGAATCGAACCAACAACAGTTCATCTTACATTTAACCTTACAGACACAATGTCTAACTCCCCCACGACAAATATCGTCGGCATTAAAATTAAGATTTTTTTTGTGAAATTATTACTTCAAGTACTTCTCTATCTAAGGGTACAATGATAAATTAGCTTGTAAGCATACTGGGTCAATAAAATGGTTCAATCTAGTTAAACCTTTGTAAAGTATTCATGCCACTTTAAAGGTGTTTTTTACTATCCAGTATTTAAAAAAGTATTTTTGCATTAAGAAATTCCTGCACGGACGCCAGCGACATATAAATACTTTTTACTCACTTCATGCTCCTTCTCATCTAAGACGATAATGAGATCTCCAGCTTCCATTTCAGGTTCCTGATCTCCTTCTCCACTAAATACTATTTTCTGTCCGTCTGTCATTCCCTTGTCCACATGTACCTCGAGAATCTTACGATCGCGGACTGTTTTGCGACCCTAAGAAAAAATCCTTTTCAAAATCGGCTGTGCATGCCTCTACACCTCAGTCAGTGGGAACATCTTCTTTTATATATATGCATAGATAAAAGATAATATGTCCACTATTTCATATATAATTTTATTATTTGGAACATTACAATATGTTTCATAATTATTTCTTAATTTAGTACAATGTTACATGATATTTACTTACTTGACAGACTTTACATCTATCCTTAGGATCAATGATTTCCCTTTGTCCACGACATTCTGAACACATAGTTTGGATTTGTTGAATCATTCCTGGGCCAAGTTGTTGGATCTGAACTTGTAACCCAGTTCCTCTGCAAGTTGGACATACTTGGACAGCTCCCTAAAATTTGATTGGTATGAAATATCTGGTTACTGATAAAATTATAATCACAACTTTAACAAATACAATAAATACTAACCACAAAATAAGTGACTATCAATAGTTGTAACAAGTGTATCAGAATTTCAAGTAGCTTGATAAAAACATGGTTTAGGGGTCAGAGTGCAATTTGAATATATTTCGCAAAATATTTACATATCCAGAGCACGAATAACATTTAAAAATGTTTAAACCATTGTTTAAACATTTTTTTTATTTTTAATCATTATTAACAAATATACAAACCTTCTTGCCACCTCTTCCCTCACATTTTTCACAAATGACACTCTTTTGCAATGCAAGTTTCCTTACAGCCCCTTTGTACAATTCTTCAAGAGTAACAGACAATTGATGTATAACATCTTTGCCCTTTCTCTCACGTCCACGTCGTCGCCCTCCACTGAAGCCTCCACTAAAGAACATATCAAATAAGTCCATTGGTGATGAGAACCCACTACCACCACCACCACCTTCTTTCAATGCCTGTTCTCCACCTAAAAAATAATTCAATTTATTACAATTTACTAAATATTGGAGAAAACAGTGGAACAGTCAGACAGTGCCTAAGCATAAATGTGACAGCAGCCACCATTAGTATAATTCTGCACTATGGGAATTTAATTATTTTCACTTATCATTCTGCCACTTAAAACACAATGTCTCAAAAAATAAGTGGTAAGTGGGGTAATAGGAGTTAACTGTTTCCTATATTAAACAGAGGTTCCCCACTTACCGCCCAAAATAGCCAGAATATTCACTAGAAATAACTATTGCTTACCTTGTGTTAATTGCCTATTATTATACAACTAAAAGATATTTTTGTAAAATATTAAAAGAGTTAGCAAAATAATTCAAAATGTATATAATAAAACATCATATTGTTTCAAGCTCAAATGGTTGTGGGTAAGAAACCCACTCAGATGTATTACTTTTATTTTTTTCATTCTGGCAATACCAAGTGCAGCATTCTTATTGATATCATTCATTCTTATTGTGAGAATATGAGATCTACTATATGAGAAACTGTAAAACAACAAACCCTGATCATAGATTTTTCTTTTATCAGGATTGGATAGAACTTCATATGCTTGTGATATTTGCTTAAACCTCTCTCCCTCATTAGGGTTCTTGTCGGGATGGTATTTAAGGGCTAATTTCCTATATGCCTTTTTAAGCTCATCCGTGGTACAACTAGGTTTTACCCCTAATATATCATAATAAGTAGTCTCCTTCACCATATTGATTTCTGTAAATAATATTTTATTATTATTTTGTTTTCTTATCATCATTATTAAATATATTACTATTGACATGTACTATAAGAAAATATTATCTTTATCATTAAATTATTTTGCAATATGCAAGTTCTTAAAATTTTACAATAATTACTACTACACAACAGTTACACATATATTTTGGCTAAACCTTTCAGAAATTTTATACTAATGATTTATGACAATAGAGACTAAAATAAGTATCTTAAAAAGAATATAATAAGTGTTGACAAAATTATTTTATTGAATTGCATGAGATTAAGTTTTTTAAAAAATACCTTTCTTATTAACTATATATTTTTGAATACTGTGAAAAATAAAATTCGGTGTTAGGTGGGAGGTCATGGTAAAATTAAAATGTAGATTTAGTGTGGTATTCCACACTAATATTTGCATTATTAAAATTTAGTTTAATTGCTGGGCTTTTGAAAAATATAACAGTAAATGCACATCTAAATTTATAACCAAACATTTTAAAGCCCGAAGTCAGCGTATCTAACGTAATTAAAATTATCATCTATCTGATTTTTCTTATATTACTTCTTAATGTGCTTCCTAACGTGCAATACAATATAGTACATTTAATACTAAAAAAGGTTATGCATAACCAAATTTAAAGAACAATAATAATGGGTAAGAAGTATATCCGTGTTTCAGGCATTGATCAATCATAGAGTTAAATTTTTCATTACAGTAGAGTCAAAGAAGATAACTGTTCTCTCACCTTACTTTTTATATTGATGCACTATAATAAAGTTATAGGGAAAAAAATATTACGATCCAGAAACACTGATTTCGCAATAAACGCACTCAAACAGTGAGCACAAGCGCTATTCACAAGAGTCAAATGACGTTTGAAATAGTGAACTGCGAAGGCAGCGAGAACTTTCCTCACTTGTATGCTAAAGTCGATCGCAAAACGTGTTCATTCGAGAAAATTCTACCATTTACAATTTACGTTCCATTTCTCAAGCGATGATTTAAGATGAAATATGTTTATATATAATTTTATATTTCAATATAATATGCATTGACGTCTTCAAACTATGATTCAGAGGATTTCATTAGAAACATTGAAGATTAATATTCTAATGTTTCAAATAACGTAAATAACTTAACTTCTTTAATTAAATAAATATATAAGAACTTTTTTAAATAGGCAATTATTTGAAATATATTTGACCATCATTATTATTTTAATGGTTATGAATTTCAGGTGTATTAAGTAAATGACTTTCTTGAGTAATTTGTTAATTATATATTCATAAGATAATAATAGCTGTATTTATTCCTTTCTATGTACAAATGTTCATATAAGAAAATCAAACATCTAAAAATATTACCGTATTTAATAAATAAAGTTAGTTTTAAAATCTTTTGGCAATAATGTTTTTTTTAAATTTTCTTTACATATGCCGGTACATATGCCGTACAGTACGATAATGTTAGGGATGAGCTCCAAGTTTGATCTGAAATTTTTATTTGTATCTAAGCTATTTTACCGTAGCGTATGAACTAAAATATAAAATTTTAAATAATTGATCTAAAGGTCTGTCTATCTTAATCATATTGTAGCGGGAATTGTGTTGTACCCACTACTCTACACTGACCCTTAGGATGCATTCTGTGGTTTCTTGGGTAAAATTATTCTGTGCACGGTATACTTTTAGGAATTGTCAAATTGACGTAAATGTCATAACAAACCGTTTTGCACGTGTTCTGTAATATTCAATAAGTAATTTGTTTTTAAATATAATTTAATGAATTATTCACGTGCTACTTTGTAACTATGTCATAGTATACTGTAATGTGATTTTTTTGTCAATATTCAAAGCACAATGTTACGTTCTAAAAAAATCGGAGATGATCTCCCTGGATTTGAGAATCCTGTAAACCAAAATGTGTCAGAAAATAAAACATTACCCCAAAAGAAACAGAAAAAAGGATCAGGGGGTTTTCAATCAATGGGACTGAGTTTTCCCATTCTGAAAGGAATTACAAAAAGAGGTTATAAACAACCCACACCGATTCAACGTAAGGTAAAACATTATTAGATATTTAGTCTTGGTCCATTACTATAAAAATTTATATAACTAAAGAAAGTTCTTATTCCTTTTCAGACAATTCCTATAGCTTTAGAAAATAAAGATGTTGTGGCCATGGCTCGTACAGGTTCAGGTAAAACTGCTTGTTTTGTACTACCCGTTCTTGAAAAACTTGTAGCCCCAGTGAATAAATCTGTACATGGAAAAAATTTAAGGGCATTAATTTTATCACCAACGAGAGAGTTAGCTTTACAGGTAATTTTTATGATATTACTAATAATATTTATTAGAGATGCGCCGAATGGTGGTTTGACCGAATAACCGAATACCGAATACTATTCGGTTTAAACTCTACCGAACCGGATATTCGGCCGAATTATTCGGTTTCCGATTTCTTTGTTATTTTGTCGCGTAAACAGGTTTGAACATGTATGCCACCTGTCATCGCCGGCTAGATAACGAGCGGGCCGTACCTCACCGCCTCCCGAAACCACGAAATTTTAAAAATTATCCAA
>DWNA01002746.1:0-11136 GCA_018249835.1 Heliconius besckei
GTACCTAAATATATTCGAGCATACGCCTAGCACTTACTTAGTTATCACGTGGTATTTAATTGTTTTGATTAATGAAATAAATAGTTTATATATCCAATAGGATATATATAGGAATACCTATTCAAAGAGGATAAAATATACAGTATAGTATAGTATAGCAATAAATTAAAACGAGCCTATATGTTTATAGACAAAAGGTAAATATATAACATCCAATATCAAATGTTACAAAAGAAGAAATGTATATTTTTTTCATTTGTGGTTTTTATGTGGTTTTCGGGTTTTCAAATGCAAATATCACGTTTTACTTCAAAATAGTTTGAGCTGTTTTAGTGTTAATCAGAGCTGACGTTTTTGTATACCCACATGTTTACCATCCTACTTCACACTGTATTTACTGGAAAACCGCCAAATAGTATAAAAAAGCTAAAATGTTTACCACTTGTTTAAATTTCAAAGTAAAAAAAATACTTATATCTTTACAATTATTAATAAATTATCGAGAGAGTAAAATTGAGACAGTCTTAAACAATATATTGAAATGTATCATTTGTGTGGCTTGTAAGTTTATTGCACTTAATTCGTTAAAGACATTAAAATAAAATAATTTAAAAACAGGTTTACTATCACACGCATTTTATAAATATGTATGTATATATTTGGTACTTATAAATATTTAATATTTGCTTTTAAGTTTCTTCGTTTACTCATTAATAATTATTTTTCGATATATTGGAAATGATAAAATAAATTTAAAATAATTCGTTTGATATTTTTTTTCCTGTAATTGATTACGAATTTTAAAATTATTAATATTAATAATTATCCTGTATAAAATATGAATTGGATGCATTTCTAAAATATTTTTTATTTAATTGTGATTAAGCGTCTCGTGAAGATTGAAAGCACTAGGCTGTTGACCTCGATCCGGTTACTGCTAGTGTTAATTATCCAGAATGTTAAAGTAAGCTTTGAGTATTGTAAAATAATGAGGCTGTCTTGATTAAAACATCCGAAAATTGATCGCCATTGTTTTCTTAGTTTTGAGTTTACGACTTTGAGGACAGATGTCTTTAAAGGTTGAAATTAACAAGCACTGTATAAAATTTAAAAGATTAACCGTTTATAGAATTTCCGGTTTTTAAACTTTATTATTCATGAATCACCTGAATTATTAGGTTATTAAATTGTATCATAAATAATTTGTCAATATTTATTCTAGGAGCGCATTCGTCACAGGTGTTATCTATCATATTATTAAATATTTTATGCTTAAAAGATAAACAGAAATTTTATTTCAGTATATACATTTATTTCAATTCGTAATTACCATTAGAAATTAGTAGAATTACAAAATAGGTATTCAAAGGTTAGACTAGAGGAGATATACATTACTGTCAAATTTAAAAATAGAAAGCGACAATGTTATCGGCCGAGCTGATAATGAAGTGGAGTCAGGACAACAATTAACGAATACCACGACACTGTGTAATGGAAGACTCTAACCAATTAACCCGTTGTCTGTTGTAAAAATGGCTTTTACGAGATATGACATCATCGAATAACATTTTTTTTATCAGTCACCAACAATTCCAAAAAAACAGGTTCATTTTTAAAATATATTCTACATACTTGATATTCAACGGTGTATTTACAATTAGTTGATTTCCTCTATTTATAAGGATACAATATTTGTTATTACGGTAAATGTTTAATTTAAATTCGAAATAAATAATAATGAGCACATTTTAATTATACAAATAAATGAATCATACAATTAAATCCCTCTCGTAGATAATGTAGTATGTTTAATTAAGTATAGGTTCAATATTTAAGTATAGAGCAATGATGACAAACTAGACATTGGCATTTTTCGCGAAGGTTATTAGTATTTTAGACCTCCAATATATCAAGAATTCAATTCAATTCAATTAGACCACCCTTAAAATCTTAATTGAGTTATCAAAATGGCATCACTATCACGTTAATTCTGAATTTCATATCAGTAGAAATATTGTAGGTATATAGGAAGGATGTTCCTAGTGCTGCGCCTAATCTTTCATTCGATTCACAAATGGAATGTAGAACATCTGGTGTGGTATTCCCTGTTGGTGGCACCAGAAATATGATATAGATTCGTTTCCCTACATGGTGAGTGTCGTAGTTCTCATTTAGGTAAATTGGGTCTTTTCAGTGTATCCGTCTTGGTATGAACGTTAATGTATCTATTTTCTGTATCTGTCTGGACTTTGGCTTCGGACAGATACGTAAGTAAAACTTCTGGGGCACCTTTTCCTACTTCCATGGCTACGTCCATGCACCATACATACATTATAACATACATTAAATGCGACATTTATATATGTTACGTCGAACGAAATATGTACTATGAACGAGTATTAGATACTAGTGTGTCTCTACTCTCTGCCTACTTTGCTATACGAGAGACTTGTGAAGCTAAAAAAAATAATATTCTTCCCCACCATTATGATAACACGGTTACGGTTTAACGAAATAAGATATTAATGTACTTACATTAATATCTTATTTTGTTAAACTACTATCTGATAAAGGTGATAAAAATGCAATAATCTTTATACCTACATAGTCGTTCACTTAGGGCGTGGTTACAAACGACTTGTTGATTTTATTTTTTTGCAAAAAAAAATCATAAAATTGTAATTAGATAAATTATTACAGTGGGATTACCATATAATATCAAAAACATAATATCTAATACTTGGCAGGTTTTATTTAGTTGCCAGACAGTGTACATTTCTCTAGAAAATAATAATAATTTCAATTGGAATCCTAGATGTCGACTACGAGTTGAACGAATTAGAGATCTGTAAACAGTTGTAGCAAATTGACTAAGTTCAAAATATGAATTAAATAAAAAAATATATATATCTATTGTTTCATTTAAATAATGGCTATCTAATTATGTTTGATATAATGTAGTCAACAAAAGTTTATTCCTCCTACTCGTTTCCGAAGACGGATGTCCCATTATCTAAACACTCGCCCCAATGATATGTCACGTCTAGAGAACGACATTGTGTTTGAAACTTTAACATATTATTATCATATCAGCTGTTGTATTTGGTATTGTTTAGTAATTTTATGATTCGTTTATAAAATAATATTTTATTATTTTTTTGAAATTTTACAATCGGGTTATGTCAATGTAAAAAACTCATATTGTAAACTTTAATACCTAATCTACTTATTTATATTTATTTTAGTCCATGGACAATTTATTTTTTTAAATCTTACTAAGTGTTAATATTCAGTTTCCATAGAAAATAATTAAGCAAATTGTTTTGAGTGTATGTAAGTAATTGAAAGACTGTGTTCAAAATAAATGTTATAATATAGAAGTTTCATTACAAATTCTAATCATAGTTATTCTTATAATATTGCATGCATTATAATATTTTACGAGCTGAATTTCAACATTTGAACAAAAACCAACGATATTTGTTTTACTACGCTAACAAATGGATGTTTAAGGTTATTAAACAGTTGTCTTCAATTATATTCCATATTTTACATGAAAGGAAATATATAATACTCAAGTAATAGTTGAATCCACAACTATTGCGTGCTTATAGAGAAATAGATAAATTATTATTTTAAATTCAGCCTCTCCCTGATTATGGTAAACATATAGTGTTCTGATGGACAAAATGGCTATTTTCAATACATATACTATAAACTGGTCCTTGTGTTTTCATTGTTTATCTATATCACGGTATGAATATTATTAATATTATGATTCAATAATTCAAACATTCGATTTATTAAGTGGCTAGGATCCAACATCAACTTAACGTGGTAATGACAAGCGATATGGAACTTTTGTGTGTTAATATCGAGGGAGAATTCCAATTTCCGCAAAAATGCGAATAGAATGCGGTATACTCTGGAGTCGTCGCCCCTGCATAGCGAGGGTGAGCGGGGAGAGGGGAGAGGGTTGAGAGGGTACACGGGGTGGGCCCGCGGCTGCGTGCTGTCTCCCGCAACCCCCGGCACGGTGCGCGCCCTACCCACGCGCACACCCGCATACGACCCTCGTTTTTACCAATGAAAGGACCGATTTTGAACGAATTATTTTTACATTGTAACATGAATGAGCGTCGTTGAGTTTTGTCTCTCAACATGCAATATCTCGGAAACTTGGACTAACTAGAACACTAGGTCCGCTCTGCCTACTCTGTTGCATATATCCTGCATATATGGAATGGGGAAGGGGATGCAGACCGATCATTATCCACTCATTCACTCGATTAAGCTTAGTACAAAATAATACTGACCGTTCGCAGAACGAGCCGCAGGCGACGTTGCTTCCTTACTTCGAGAATTTTCCTTCTCCTTTCCATTGTTTCCTAAGAATAAAGAGAAATATTAAACAGATGCAATACATTTGATTAGTGCAGTCTTGAAACGTGATAATTCTCACGTTTCATTAAGATAATATTCAACCTTCAATTTATTTATTACTAGCGCAGTTTATTTCCTAATTTCAACTACACTCCATCGACAATAGGAAAAGTTTAGATTTATCAAAGAGATTTTTTTTACTGTTGTACTTTAAGTTTTAGATAAATAATAGATGTTTATAATTACTATCGTACCTAAACATTATTAAAAACAAAATAAGGAAAATAAATATCTATATTTTTTTTTGGAGATAAAGATAGCCTTTTAGAATCAATAATAATTTCTATATATTTTTTCTCTAATAATATTAACAGCATGAAATGTTTACAGTTATGTATTTTCGATATATTTAATAATATCCTTTAATGTCGGCAAAGCGTGAATGTGACAAAGGGCGTTGTTTGAAAACTAATGACGAGTACTAGCAATATTATCAGTTTGATAAAATATACATTTAATTCGATAAGTGCATTTAACCTTAGTACGTAATCTGTTATTTTAATACTTAATAAAAATTATATCAATAATCCAGGTACGTTTCTTTTGGTTCTGAAATTATATTTTTTATATTTATTATTTTTTTCAATTAAACACATTAGAGTAAAATTAGTAAGTACTATATTTATTAGTATTTAACTAACAGACTTAAATAAAATTTAAATAGTTCACTGATAGGCAATTGCAGCTACGATACTGTATTCTAGCCCATATTGTGCTGCGATGGCGACTGGTTACATATCATTGCAAAGCGGAAATATCAGGGTACAGATAGACGCGGGAGGGAGTACGGGGGCACATACCCTGGGAGGATCCTTTATGGCGCGGCCGCCCGTCTGACCGGTTCCAGCGATCGTTCAACCCACCGAGATCGCAAATTTAAAGATTGACTCTCTGACATTGTAAATTTTTAATAACAATAGTCAATATTCTTCAGAGTCACGTATTCTCAATTACATACGTAGCTGATGTATTAGTTAGTCATTAAAATTTCTTATCAGTTCTGAGAGGTTTCTTAGTAAAATTTGGTAATGCAGCGTCAGGTGAACGCTAAAAACGTAATCTACCTATTTTCCAATAGATAAGACATATCATATCTTATTATTGATAAAATCCTTCTTCACAAAGGTTCGATTGCATTGAATTTTAACGATTGTTTGACGAAGCCGGACGAGTTGACCTTGGCAGTGGCGTTGACTTGTTCGGCCTCAAATCGCAACCAACCGTCGCGGCGCGCCGTACAACTAACACATGGTCAAAATACCATATGTACATTATACTTACATACATATTTACTGCGAACATGCAACACATGTTGTGATATACCATTCTATCGCCTAATTTTTATTATGTTATCATTCGATCATCATTTAAAATAAAATATCCGTTAATAAAAATCCTAAATGCCCATAAAATCGTTCCGCTCGTCCAGACAACAGGAAAATGACCGCTGAGCTCGTCCATACAAATATCCTTTTAACAAAATCAAATATAATATTGTTTATCGACAGGGTAAAATAGGCATAAGGCCATGGTAACTATTATTAGCGCTGACATCATTTGTGTATGATAACGAGTGGAAGCAATGACTTTTAAAATTAAATAATTCAATATCTATGTAATGTAGGTACAACATACGAGTATATTGAAAGTTTTTGTATAATATTTAGTTTTATAACTAAATAGTTAACATTACCTCGTATTTGTTTTAGTTTAGTATCTACCTAAAAAAAATTACTGTCATATTAATGTTATTGTTTTAATGTTGTGAGGCTAATGTCTATTTCAGCGACGACGAAGTAATAAGTATTTCTTTATCTATGTACTAGTGGAACCGGACGCGCCTGATTGAACTATAAGAAAATTTTCGCGTCGGTCATACTCGTACTATGCCGCCCGGAGGCTAGGTCATTTCGAATCAGTGACATCTCCTTAATTATTTATTAGAATGTTATACAGTAAACTATAATTTCAATCTAGATGAAATGCTAAAAGTGACTATTATATTTATTTTCATAAGGATGAATGTCAAAATGTCTCGTTAGCGGTCGCGTAGCGACGGTTGTTATTAACATGGCAGAATAAATTGCATGTCAAATTAGAAAGTATTTTAATATATTAGTATATATGTGTAATGTAATGTTATATAGCCTATAGCACTTCTGAAGAATGCAGCTTTCATACAAAACAAAAACATAGTAAATCAGACCAGTAGATCCAGAGATCTTAGCGTTCAAACAAACAAACAAACTCTTCCGCTTTATTATATTAGTATAGAAGTATAGATATAAGTTCCAAAAGCAATATCCATAATATAGCCTAGCTATTTCCACAATAACTCGTGATCATCATGCATATATTTAGGTATATGTATATTTAAATATTACTTTCAAACAAGCTTTTGTCGTCATTACACAAAGAGCTATAATGCTTTCGAGCGTGGCGCTTGGCCATATTGAATTACTACGAGGCCTTACTCGAGCGTGTGATACGAAAGGATACCCTAAGGTTAAGCTTAGTAATGTCACGTAAAATGTATATTTTTGCAAGAATAAGCTAATTTGAGGGTTATTACTATAAAATAAATATTATTGTATTAAGCGTCTATTCATTTATAATATTTTTAAAGTTAATTTTATATTGCACTGTTTGGAAGTTTGAGTACTTATTACAGTAACACCAAAGAAAAGAATGAATGGGTTTTATACGCGTCAGTATCGCACCATATGGTACTGTAGTCTGTACTGATGGCTGACGACAGTCATGACCATAAAAGCTTTTACGTCGTCCTCCTTTAAACGAACTTAAGTTCACATCCACATACATTATGAATTAATCTACTGTTACTATTCCATTTCTTTCCAGATTAAATTTAATAGCTGTACGAGCCTAATTTTATGATTAATTAATTGCAAGTATTAAAAACGCATCGCTTTCTTTCAGTTATAATAAGTATCACGTAGATGCAAGAATGTAATACTAGAAGCTTTTACGTTAGGTGTATCGCTCCATCGACCGGATGTAGTCATAGATTTGGTCGGAGACGGATGTGTCGCCATTTGCATGCGCGCCGCGAGCTGCCGACAATGCGCAGAAGGGACCAGCACCAGAATAATGAATATAGGGGAAGCCATTTTTACAATTCTAATAAACGTATTACTAGGTCTTAGTATAGAGTTTAATAACAAACAATTTTAATACTATCCAAATTTACTTTAATCAAAGGATAATATTTTGTTAATATTTTTTTTAATAAAAAGTTTAAAGTCCTTTCTAATACCACAAACAAAGTGGACAAAGCTTCTTGATAATCAGTTAAATAGTTTTCGCATAAATGCGTAACAAACAAACTTACATTTACAATATATTCATTTTTATAATATTAGTATGAAGTATGATTAGACGTTAGTAGGTCTACGCTTATATAAGAAATGTTGTTATTGAAATAGAAATTAACAATTAGTAGAAGAAGTTTACGCTGTAGAATGTCTGAAGGTATATTAGGTACGAAAATGTATTACCCCTTAAATAGACAGGAACATAATTTGATTATATTATCATGGAAGTGATGTAGGACATTATCAGCAATATAAATTGGAAATGAACGATAAGAAAATAAGTACTTCGAAATATATAGCCATTAGATATCATTATATTATCTCAATACTGGATAATAGCAAATATTTTTGTTTTTACTTTTTAGATATATGTAAGTATCTACGTATAAGTAATACTCATTTCAAAAAAATAAAACATATGTTCAAATATTACTAAAGAATATATTTAAACTACTTTTTTCTAGTAAAATATAAGCAATATATATTTCAAAACATTTTAATAAATTGGTGCTGGCCTACATCCAAAGAATTTACTTACTACGAGAATACATCTCGATGAAAGTTTTCGTTTAGTACTTTAGTGAAAGTTGCATATAATTCGAATTAA
Organism: Heliconius besckei; assembly: GCA_018249835.1. Lineage (NCBI taxonomy): Eukaryota > Metazoa > Arthropoda > Insecta > Lepidoptera > Nymphalidae > Heliconius > Heliconius besckei. The sequence continues at coordinate 8,386 of DWNA01002746.1, forward strand.
CAATTACACCTAGCATGTCTGAGTAATGAGCATTTCTATGAGAGTAGTAACATTGTACTGTGAGTGGTCATATGTAGGGCGGCCGCGCGGCCTCAAAGCCCGACCAGTTGCCATCTTTGGCAGCGACCGGTTTGCGGACATACGCTTTTTGTACGTAGAACATTAAGTCCCAGCAAGTCAGTAAGCCTTTCAAAACTGTTATATATCCTGCGTAATTTAATATACCTACCTACATAATACATATTCATGGGCGTATCTAGAGAAATTTTCCAAGAGGACTAGGATTTTAGAACAGATTTGTTCGTGTAAAGGTTTTTTAGGGTAATTTTTTTGTTATCAAATTTCTGGAATGGGCACATGACTATTCTGTGGTGATCACGGACGGATAGGAGTGAAACGATAATTTATCGTAAAATAAATGAAGCTTAAATCAAAAATAATAATATATATAAATATTTCGGTTATCCTTTTATCAAGGGATATGGCTGTACTGGCGTCTCCCCCGCGTATGTCACGAGGTGAGTCACGAGTTCTGAGCAGCGGCTGACGACGGCTGATTCACTGCACGCTCACTATTATGCACATATTGATGTCGCAGGTACCAGAGTCACCATTGTATGCGGGATGCTATTGTGCAGCCGAACTTTTGAGGTCCCCCAACCGATTGTTAGCGCCTTATTGTGTTATTGTTCCGCGGGACGAACGTGTAGGTTTGTTATTTAGATTGGAACAATTACAGTACCTATTTAAGCCCACAAACGATTTGATAGTCTTCTTTGAGACGCACATGTGTCTGTTTAATGCAAAAATATATAAGTACCTACGTGCTTAAATAAAATTTTAAATAGTAATGTAATTTAATTGTTTAATTGATAAATATAAAATTAATTATAGTAACAGTAGTGACTTTCTTACTCTAAATACATATTTGAAATATTTTATTAGTAAGTTATCGAATGTTGGAAATGTTATTCATATTGGAAAAATTTCATGTATGCGATAGGGTGTGGTCTAATTCCATATATTTAACATATAATAATATATTGTAGTTTTATAAAACAATTAAAATTATTACACAAATTTAAAAGTATTATACAAATGTGTAAATTTTTCTAGTGCAATGTGTAATTATGGATCTGTTAACCTAGCGCCATCCATGAGCGACAGTGAGAACTAAAAATAAATTTTAATTATTTGTTTCAGTCTTATTTTTTTATTATTATGATTTGTGATACAATGTTAGGATATTATATTCTTATTACGTTTATAATGGATAGTATTTCTAATTATTTCCGTTACTAAATAAATATACTTCTAACACATTTTATCACGAATAACTCGGTAACTAACGAGAAGTTCGATAAATTAAGAATGTATTTAACAATGTCCAGTAGTAGAGGGTAGGTTGAAATTAGTATAGTTCTATGTGTAACGAAAATTCCTCAAGAGGAACGCAGAATGGTAAGAATATATAATTGTAGAGGTTAATCGGATCGCGTTTTTTTATTTATGTAGGTCAATTTGTGAAATAACTGGTAAGAAATTTAATAACAGAAAGAGAAATTTAAAGATAGCCATGGAATGGAAGAGAGAACAAAGACAGTGTGTACCTAGTATATGTTCCTTGGTGTGTACTGTAGAGCTAAAATAGTCGGTCGTTGTTACTCTACTCGAGCTCAACTAAGTTACGTGACTTTTTTTAACTCGAGTTAAGTCCACTAGTTCTTTTGAGTCGGCTGCTCTTTACTTAACTAGGTAACTAAGTAGTTAAAGTAGACACTCCTTAATTCGTTAAAAAAGGATATAAATATGCATGATAATCTTAAGCTAAATATGATTCACCTAATAGTGATTTAATTAGATTAGATATGACAAATTGTAAAATTGGTTAATACGAACAAAAAGATTATTATTTGTTTATTTCCACCTGCTGATTATGCGAGATATAGGTACTATTGGTCCATGAATTTAAAATTTTTCCAATTTCATATTTAATTTAAATAAGCGTTATTTTACATTCTACTATTACATTAAACGTTTCTAATGGCTACTTATGTAGAATAAAATATGTATATTTTTGTATTTTATAGCAAAATTTTATTTTAAATTGAAGCAGTAGTTGAAAGAAACGATCAATATATGTAAAAGAAACTTTCTTGTAAGTTATATATTTAAGATATAAAAGCACACAAATAGCCGAGTAGCCAGAGGGAACCTAGTGTTAAGACATTCCGTCCCCTCTATAGCGGCACTCAATGCCGCGATGGTGAAACTCAATGACACACAATCCCCCTTCCCTTCTTTTATACGGCGTTATCCACGTAAATGATCAGACCCACCACAGCAGCACTGAAGCACTGAAGAATTACTATGGGAGCATTTTAATGATTCCTAATGAAACTTATTTATATCCATCCAAAATAGACCACGCCTCGCCACTCGCCACTTATTCCTATATAATAAAAATGTTAAAAAAAATATTTTACCTTTTCGTATAAGTAAGCTTGTGACTCTTCTCAGTGCTTCTCTTGGCGACTTCTGGAAGAACTTGGGCGTTAGGTTCGGCGGCAATGTGAGGGGTTTGCGAGCACCCGAGTTGTCCCATGATACAGGATGGTCGGAGGCCATCTTAGACGACGTCGTTATTCTGTCTAAGTGCTCTGTTGAAGCTGGCCTGTTACAACCAAAGAGGACGCTAAAGACCGTGTAAATCGGAGTAGGTTGAGTATATGTATAGACATGCCAGGAGGA
>DWNA01002747.1:0-11136 GCA_018249835.1 Heliconius besckei
CGGTTATAGCGTGAAGCTATATAAAAACATACACCTATTAATTGATATATAACTAGCTATCTAGAGACTCTTCAAGTTGTCAGCTTTGATAAAAAACCATTCTGGCATCGGGTCAAGATCGGAGGGAGGCATTGTAAAGAATAAAATGTATATTTTCGGTCAAAGAATATCGATTATATAATTTCCTTTCACCTAAATCCTTGAACTAAGGCATTGTTGAATAGAATTTTATGTAATAATATTGAGATCGACCTAAATTATAGACTAGACGGGTTTATAATGTAAAGGAATTTTTAAATTCAAGATTTTGGTTTGGTTAGACGATATGCGGCGTTGATTTTCGCTATATTCTAGCTTCAGTCTATATGTGCCCACTTAGCTTGAATTTAGTATCCACGCTCAAAGCCCCGCTTCTCGCTTAACTTTTGAAAAATTGTTTTTTGAGATGCGGAACTCAGCGCCGGACATAGTCAAAGCAATTTTGACACATCAAAAATATGATAAAAAAACTAGATGAGCTTTCACTGGAATAGTAAAAAAAATAGTTATACCTACCAAAGTTTTTAGATAACACTAGTTTTACTAATATACGAATACATTAAGCGAAACAAGTACCTGAAATATGGTCAATATATTAGTCAAATAAACCACTCCATCAGTGCTCTACAACGAAGAACACCATAGTTTATGGTACGCAAACAAAAAACTAAAATTACAAATATATAGAAAAAGGAACCTTATGTTTGTCATAATAAGATCTAAGTGAGGTGTAATTTCTGCTATGTCAATTTAAGTGGTCACGCGAACAGCACGTAGACGCGTTTGTAGTCGGTCTAAATCAAATTTTTGCTGTAATATATTCGTTAGTCATTATTAGACTATTTTTTTTGTGAAAGCAAAAATGTAGTGATAAGCCAAAGCACTCTACACTCCTTTCGTAATAAAAAATTAAATAAAAATTCAATCCTTTTAAAACATATTTTTCGTAGACAAAACAGAGCTTAATTATGATTTTTTTCCAAATTCAAATTCAATCAATTGTAGATTGGCGGAATCCAACGCAGTGTCTTATATAGTTTCCAGAACCGAAGAATGTAAATAATTAATTTCCCTAAATGGAAATCGAACACACAACACTCTTACGACGCCAATGTGACCTAACTTAGTGTCTCATAATATAAAAGGAACATTTGTAATGAACTTCCCAAATTCCTTCTAGAATTGAACCCACAATCGTTATAATTCACATTATTTAACACTAAATAGCTATACAAAAGACTTATAAGACATAAATAAAATACACCTTTATTTGACAAAGCAAAGAAATATATGAGAATATTCTGAATGAATACCAACAACCCACTCGTGTACACATTTACAACTTAATTGGTTTTTAAATCACTATTCAAAAGAGATTTTTGAAAAAAAAAAACTAGAACCTCAAGTGACCAGCAGGTATACATTTGAAAGGGTCTTGTAGGCGTCTATTTAAGTAAATGTTGGCATTTCGATCTTATACGGGCCGATAGTTTAATTTAAAATGTCATAATATAATAAAAGGTAGCCCAGTTTGTAAGGGAATCTATACAAATATGTATTTTTTGGGTTAAAATAAGTTAATAAGCTTTAAAAAGCTTGAATTATTATAGTTCTACAAAGATTCACATGTATAACATGCGCCCACCCATCCCACCATTTTTCCCCTTTTATTGGTACCTATTTGTATACCGGCAACAGAAATACATAATCTGTGAAAATGTCAACTGTTCAACTATCAGGGTTCATTAGATACAGCCTTTGCCAGACGGACAAATAGACAGACGGACGGACAGCGGAGTTTTCGTAATAGTTCACACCGTATCCTGCATAGCAGAAACTCCGGTTGCCGCAGGAATTTGAGATATTACTGAAATGACAATAATTTCACCCCAGTGGGGATCCAGCCCACAAACGTCACGTTTGCAATCTGACGATGTTCTATTGCGTCACGATTGCTTATTTTTTTAGTGTCACGCTGTATCCCATACGCATAGTAGGGTGGCAGAAACCTGGGAACCTAGTGTTAATTCCGAACGTGTTAACTCTATGTCCATTAAGATATTTCTTTCCCGCTTTTCGCCTTATTTTGATATACTTTGTGACAATTTATTACCGAATTTAACTATTGAATTCAATTACTTCTATAATTACTGGTAAAATTGCACTAAAAGCTGTAAACATAAAAACAAACAAAAAAATAATTTGTATTTATCCAGTTAACCCTTTGTCGTTTGATTGCGACTGAGGCGCCAGTGATTCCAAACCAATTTAACGGCGGCAGATGTTTCGCAGTAAGTTTTTGTGCGATTGTTATTCACTGTTTACTATTGAATTATATTCGAGTAACGTTTATAGGTAATTCGATTATTTTGAGTTTAAATAAAATATTGTTTTTTATTGGGTAGGTATGAATATACTATTGACCGCCCGTGGTTTGCTTTGCGTGAACTTTTCCTTAGGAATTTCGACAAATTCTCCGGCTAACGAAATGTAAAGGAGCACCTTTACTTCCATACTCTACCCACGTACTGGCGTCAGCACAAGTTTAAACTACTAGCGACCTCTGCTCGCGGAAACAGAATAAATTTTCGAAATATTATTTATTCACGGAACTTAACGCTGCGCTTTATCAACCAAAGCGAGAATTTTAAAATTATTTAATATAATCATCCCCTTGAGTGAAGATTCAACCCACAACCATTGCCTTTAATGTCCTCACTTCAATAGTAATGCTATAAATAATATCGAAATAATCTACATGTTTTCATTTTGCAGTTCTCGTTAGGGTTCATTGGATCGGCGGCGTATGAGTTTAATCCTAAGTAAACAAAAGATTATAAATATATTTTGTATGTGTATTTTTTGGTATGATTAAAGTGAAAATTTAAAACCAGGTAGCTCAGCGGCACCGCTTTTGACTGTGAACTTGACGGTTATGGTTTCTATTCCAACTAGGGGAAACGAGTTATTTTTTACTTCTTCGCTCTGGTAACTAGACAAAGTGGTAAAATAATTGGGCGGCGCGGCGTTGAGTTCAGCTGTTCAACACACGACGAAGAACTTATAAAAGCCGTTAAAACTTATTAGAAATCGAATATCATACATAAATGGCTTAAATTATTTAATTTTTAACAATTATTTAAACATAAATAATTGACAGTTTAAAACAGCCAACCGCAAAAATAAAATTATTCTCAAACTTCGAACACACGTAATATAATTACTTACTTATCTAATTCAAAGTTAATTTATTTCTAAATTGAAATATATATAAATTTATTTAAAGGTCAAATTACTTGCAACTTATTTTTTCATTTAGTTTTTATTATTTTTGTCACAGAGTGAGGCTTTCAGATATATAACAAATGAATATAGGATTTTAAATTGCTCAATTTTTCTCGTATAGCAGAGCATTGGGAAAAATTGATGTGCGGAACTTAACGCCTTGCTTATACTTCATATCCGCAATCTAATCATACTACATACATAGGAATAATGATCGCGATAGAATGACCTGTTAAATTTTAGTATCACACTATATAGGCGGCATATCTAGGCGAACGGTAAAATTTTTATTTAAAACTTTTAAGAGCTATTTTTATTACAGTCCACGTTGAGCTTAGTTTTATGGTTTTATTTTTCATTCTTGCATCACAATCTTTTATTTTTTGACTTTACCTCTAGAGAATAAATCTTTACTTATCTAAGTATAACCCATGGACGCTATTTAACTTCTTAGAATTATACTGTTGTATCTATTTGAAGAAAGGCAAACGAAATATAATGTGAAGACATTCCACTTCCCACGCACCACCCAATTCTCGAGACATTGCGTTTTGAGTGGAATGAAAACCATAATTCCCATTCGGGGGAATTATGGTTTTCATTCCACTCAAAACTCGAATTGATTGATTTGAGATTGAGCTATCTTCTAATTCTTTTGCCGAAAAAACGATGTCTTCTTAAATCATTACATATTTTTGCAAGGTTATTTATATTTTTGTTTCACCCGCTTGGCCTAAAATATTATAATGTTTTGTTTGTTTTTTAGTGGAAAGCGCATTAAAATCTGTTGCGTTGTTTGATTCGTCAGTCAGAAGCGACTTTGTTTTTTATTACGTGAGACATTTTGGTTTCTATTTTTTAAGATGATATAGATGATAAAGATTTTTTTAATCTTAACTAGTATCTTTCATAATATTGTTTTTTTTTATATTGCTAATTCAACCCGCATTAGAGACATAATTGTTTGACAAACAACCTATTGTTTACAAACACAAACTATTGCAATACCCTTCAAACGCCCAACATCGATGCCCAAAGACACACAAAAGTAGTTCAATTCCACCGATGTCATCGCGGTTGATCATTTCAGTCAACTTACTTATTTCTCATAGAAAGGAGTCCAAGCCGCTTGGAAGTAACTCGGTCATACGTTGAGGAAATGTGGGCTGGATAGTACGATTGACGAGTTGTGGCCGCCGTTAATTTTGGTTTTCAGAGCTTTTGAAAGTAAGAAATAATCCTAAAATCAAGCGTGAGCTTCTATCAACAGTTAACTTCTAGGCGTACACGACTCGTCGACCACACTGTACACAAGCTTGTATGCTAAACCTAGGGTAGCTAGTCAAAGAAGACTAGATATTTGGTCGTTAGGCTCATAAAGTGTATGGGCTGACTTAGATCTACTTGCGATAGCCAGTGAAATTGCAACACATCATAGGGAATTGTATGTAAATTTTGTTAAAGTAACTAAATAACATTAGCAAAATAAAAATAAACAAATCCTAGCAACAAATCATGTATAAAAATAATTTATAGCACATAATACAAATTAAGATTAAAATATACAAGCTGTAAAGATAAATTTTTGCGCGTCTGTCACAGTGTAGCACCATGAATATATAGAGTGATAAATTAATCGTTCTGTACAACATTCGTACTGCCCGGGGCCGGGACAATTATGTATCTGCACACCCTCTGGGCTGTATGCCTGTGGACTAAAGCTTATTTTGGTATAAAAAAATGAAATCTGTCAAATGTCAAACATTTCTGTCAGCTGTCAGTCACAAGTGACGTAGCATCCAGGCGTGGCCCTACTTTTTCGGTTGAACGCTCGTTTACGAGTCGTGGGGGTGAAAAAGTAAAATATAGAAAATAAGTTGGGTTGTTAACGTTTTTGAATATTTAATTTTATTTGTTTTAACTGTTTGGTCGATTGATGGATTAGTAATTTGTTATTGAAGTTCGTACTTTTCTGCTTTTTAACACATTCAGAATTGGGGTTTATTTGGTTTACCTGGGAAAAAGAAATATTGACTAAATATATAGAAATATTATGTGGCGTTATATATTTGCGTGAGTTCCGCTTCCCTGTTCCGCTACGAAATGTCTCGAAGACATTCAACCAATGTAATGCCCCGACTATGCCCCTATAGAGTAACTAAAGTAAATTACTATAAAGTAAAGCTTAACCGATTTTTTAAAGATTTTTCTCTGTGCAAGTTGGTTATTAGTAAGATGTGATGGTATCTAAGTGCAGGTGTAGTGACCTGGATTCTCGCTGAATAAATTGACAGTGTCCGATGTTTCATGTAAAGATTTCAGACTTGGGAATTTGAAAAACTCAAGTAGAAAATTGTTGTTACTTGTGGGAATCGAACCCACAACACTCGCTTTAACAGTCGTACGCTTGTTGGCCCCTGTGCCTCGATATTTGACTTAAATCAAATCCTTCTATAAAATAAAAAATAAAAGCAGATTTTCCTCTTATAGTCCTTACAGATTTAGATTAAATTTAAACTATTTTTTTCTGGTCTTTAGAACGAACTCAAAATAAACCCAAGACAAATTGATTCGAACAGTAGTAGTTCTTAGTAGTTCTTGAAAAATAAAATTAATTCAATATCGATTTAGTTTCTTTCTGAATGAAGTATTAATCTATGACCGCTTTTAGTGCTTTCTTAGGGAAGTTTTTCAAGTTATTTCAAAGGCATCTAAAATGTATGGAACAATATACAGGGTGGAACATAAAAAGTCCATTAGTGGGGTTTTTAAGGTAAATTACTTCGATCAGTATCTCGCTAGCTACTGTCTTAGTTCATAAGAGAAATAATATTAGCAGAAAATCTTTAGTCTAGGCAACTTGGTTGTTTTTATATGTCTTTATATGTCTTCACTATGTATTACGTTATTAGAAGGTAGGAAGAGGCCTAATTGAGGTTATCGTGGCGCAGTGGTAACCCACTGAAAACACAATAGGTGTCAGTTTGATCCCCATTTAGGGTTGTGATATATTTAAATTAGTAATAGACAAAGTGCAGCGTTGATTTCCACCACTTAACAGGAAATATCTTGAAAGTAAGACGTTGCGCGGGGAGCAGAGCGCTTTAACACTAGGTTCCCTTTACTTATCCTACTGTATGCGGGATACAGCATTAACCCATTTTTTTCTATTTTTACGCTGTATCCCGCACAAACCAAGGTAGGCAGTGAGAACATGGGAACCTCGTGTTAAGACTCCGCTTGCATTAAAACATTTCAGTCCCCCACTTTCCTTCAAATCTTAGAATCTTGGGAACCAAACCCACACCGTTTGCCTGACGACGACTAGTCTCAAGAAGAAAATATAAAACTAAATTATTCTAAAATAATTTTCTAAATTTTCATCAAATATTAATTAAGTAAGAAGAAATCTATCTACATACAATAAGTATACAAAATTAAATCTGTTCGTCTGTAGCATTACAATCGTCTATATACAATTATACATAGATTAATATTTCCATTTTGATTACATGCCGTCTTTGAATCAAAACCGGTCGAATGTTGAACGTCCGGACCGTAAGTCTTTAATAGGCCTTTGTGAGTATTATTTACATGTTTTTTTTTACCTACAATATTAGAGTATTTTCTTATTATGATAAATTTCGTATATTATTTGTTTTCATATTTTATGTTTTAATTTACATTTTTTATTTACCTTTCCTTTCGACACATAGAAGGGTAGTAGTAGTAAGGGAACCTGGGAACCAAACCAAATAAAATTATCTTAACAATCTTCCCAAATAAGACTTCTCACATGGACTAGACAACGACAAACTTAGACTTATTAAACAATGGACTCCTTCAGTCTACACAAAACTTCTAAGGAGGGCTCCTATAGCCTTCCTCCATTCATTTTTGCAATTGTATAGATTCTCCGTAAGAACGAACCTGACCGGGTTGTCTAAAAGAGTATATTAAAATAAAATCAAATAAATAAAAATCACAAAAAGAAGAAGAAAATAAAGCAGAAAATACAGCGTTTTATTTAATAATAAAAAACCTGGGAACCTAATGTTAAGACACTCCGTTGCTTACAAAAAAGGCGTGATGGATGGCGTAACCCAACACCGTCTCTTAGCTTGATGATATTTCTCTTTCCAAGTAATAAGTAGACTGGATTTCTGTTTCCAAGTAATTCGTAGATACTAAAGTATGCCACGCTATCACTTTCTAACTAAACAGAATAATATTCTGTTGAACTTAGTACAAAGATATCAACTTTGATTGAAATTAGATATAGTAGTTTATTACGACACAAACACAGTCGGTTCTGAGATAAAATTTGAAAGCTATAAATTTAGTAATCTAATAATTGTATTAAATTATACTATTGTGTAAGCTATTATGGTACAGTTAGGATGTGTCTGATAATAAATGGTGTTATTAAGTTCAAATTTGGCTTGGGGAGTATTTATTTGACGTAGATTTTTGTTCGACTAGATAAAGAGCACCCAAAGGTAAAAGAAAATTAAAATGAAACAGCACAGCAATTGCAGAGAAAGAATATATCTACAAATAGTATAAGGGCCCCCAAAAATGAGACTCGTGGACATCGAACCCACAACCATCGCTTGTACAGTCATACGATCCACTGTGCCACGATAGCCATAATAATAACTGTACGGCCAATAAATAACACTGGATGCTGGAGAACCAATTTTCTGATATCTGATGATTTATGCTCCTCATTTGAAAGTACACTCTGTCTAACGTTACACAGTGTAGGGAATAGGTAGATATTATTTAGAGCAATTTGTTAACGTGATAAATAATTGACTACTGGATGGCCTAGGGTACATACATTTTTTTATTAGCTTCACCATGTACCTGGCACATAACAGGGTAGACAGAAGAAAGCTGGGAACAGTTTTAAGGCACTCTGTTCCCATTAAGACACTTACGTTCCACCACAGACGTACGCTTGAGCCCCTGCGCCACGATTGGCCTCACGATTTTGTTCTAAAAGGTTTTAAATTTAACATTTTAATAACCTTTACTTATTTTCATTTACTTAAAGTTTAACTTTAAGTCAAACACTTGTTTTGAAATAAAAAATTCAATTGAACGAACGAATTAACGATATTATATGAATTTTCTCACTATGGTAACAAGATAATGAGAGACTTTGAGGGCCCTACTCAACATCAACAACACCGTGTATATTTCGAATATTGAGTAACGGAGTGTCTTAACATAAGCTTCTCTCAGGCTATCCTGCTATATGCGGGATAACATGAAGCTGACAAAGAACCAAAATGCCAATTGGGCAGTCTCTATGTAATTGTACGTATCATAGTTTAATTTTTTATTATAGCTTGATTGTTGTACGAGTACGTTTCATTCGTTACACTATAGCAAGTTACTTTTTTTTGAAACGATCTCTTTCATAGCAATTATCTCGAGTGTTCTACACATAAATAATATAACTGTGAGATGAATCGACATTTTTATGTGTTTCATTATGAAATATTATACTTGAGATGGATTTTTTATTTTCTGAACACATACATGCAACGTAGTAATTAATATATTTTTAAATAAGTATATAAGAAAATTGCTGTTGTGGCGAAGGTGCATAAGCGTACTATTGTAAACGTAAAGGTTGTGGGTTAGATTCCTACCCGGGAGGAGGAAATATTTAATAATTTGTTGATTGAACGTGCTAATCTCAGAAAGTACTGGTGGGAATTGAAAAAAAAAACATTTGCTGGATCGTCCATACGAGTCCATCGAGAGAATCTAATATGATATATTGCGGAGTTGTTTTCATGTGACTACGGGGGCGAAGCCGCAGCTAAAGTTGTTCTTAATGTACGCGGAAACAGTTTCGATTAGATAAAGCGCGTCGTTCAGTCTCAACCCTCAGGAATCAATAAGCAATATTTTTGCTTGGGTGGCACAGAAAATAATTGAATTTTATCTGCGTTATACTGTACTGTACTTTATAATATTTATATGTAAATAAAAATGTTGATAAATTTTATTTATTAGTCGTACTGCAAATACTTTTATTCCTCGCTGAGGTAAGACAATGCGGCGTTACGTTCCGCCATCAAATTTGCAATATCTCGCTTGTCCAGAAAGTTTGGAGGATCTGCCACTAATTTCTCTCCGTCTATCCAGATAAAAAAATAAAATAAAAACTAAATAAAAGCCTACCGAAAAAGTCCTTACATGATACCACATCATAGTCTACAACAATAAACAATAGAAATACGCATAACTTTTAATATTTATTAATAATAAAATACAAATTTACATTTCGAGGATACACCCATTGTTTAGTCCTGCATTGAGAATAAACAGAGCGTTCATAAATATCACCCCACACTCGCAAATCTCTACTTTCTTAGCTGTGATTATGGAATGTATGATATTACTTATCGGGTTTAATAAGAAGGAACGTAATAATAAATACTGTATTTTAAATGTTATATTAAATTTTGTTTTGAGTTTTAAGGCACATAGTAAGACTGAAGACCCAACGAGTTGTGGGTTCGATTCCCTCTCGAGGAAATTAAATATTTGTTATTTTAATTTCTACCCTCTGGTGTCGAGGCTAAGCGCGGCGTTGAGTTCCGCCACTCAACACACAATTCGACTTCAGAATCCGATGGCAAATGGGGAACGAAGTGTATTACCCATAGGTTCCCTCTGGTGTGTAAGGTTTAGTTTGTAATGTGTTGTGAATCCTTTGTCCTTTAAATGGAACGGAACTTAACGACGAATCCTATCTAATTAGACTAAAGGATCGAAAATATTTCTAAAATAAATAGTATTTCGAATGGGAATCGACCCTATAATCATCGTGATGTGACGCATCACGTTGCATAGATAATGTCTATTAAATTAGCATAAAGAAAAAATGTATGACGAGAACTATAGAAATAATATATCACTAACTTCTTTCTGTCTCTAAGAAGTGTTTAATGGTCCCATTCGAGAGAATGTGTTGTTTCATTTTCTCGATCTGGTAACAAAACAAAAAGCGGCGTTAAGTTCGTCCACTCAACACGTAATGTCTCAAATAATTGAGCGAACAATTGGTAATTGTCTCTGCCTACCCTACTATTGGCCGGATTCAGGGTGGAAAATATAAAAAAAATATTATTTTTATTTCTGGAATCGAATCGAACCCACAACTCTCACGTTATTCAAAAAATGTTACTACCTCGCGGGAACGGTGTCAAATATAAGGAACACTGTGACCAACGGTTTTGCACACCGCACAGTCTATTATAAAAGTTTGTAAAGCCCCTACTTTCAGAGGCTATTTGACCGAATTCAAAGCATGAGATGAAGTTTTAGTTTCGTTCCCAAGATAGAGCCAGTGAAAGACGTAGAAATTTGAGATTAGGTAAAGCTGAGTTATTAAATATAGACATATCTAGGCTATCGTAGCGCAGGAAGTGTAGACACGATGGTTGTGGATTCAATCTTTACTCGGAGAAATCATTTATTTTTATTTTTTTTCTCTGGTAATGGTAATAAGACAAAGCGTAGCGTTCAACTCCGCCACTCGACACGGAATGTTGAAAATTTTGAGAAAGGAAATTTTGTCGTCAGTTACTAATAGACAGTATGCGATGTTGTTTCGAAATGCAGCGGAAAGCAGAGAGCAAGATCTAAACACTGAGTTTTCTTTGTCAGCCCTGCTATATTTGAGATAGAGATTAAAAAAATAATTTAGAGATGTATACATTTTTACAAAGTTACATTTGAATTTAACCACTGAATTACTGGTGGAAGTCTCTAGTTAAGTAGATTATT
>DWNA01002748.1:0-11134 GCA_018249835.1 Heliconius besckei
TTTGGTAACTCAGTTGAGCTAAGTTATTCTACCATACAGAAATTAGTCTTAAGACAATTAAATATTGTTGGACAAAGTCTCACCTATTACCTTGCAGAATTAAGAGGCTTGACGAGGATACCAGATAGATACAAGGTAAAAAACAAACAATAATCGTAAATAATTATAATTTATCATGGTTTTACACAAACATAAAAAAGAATGCTGGCTTAACTGTGAATTCATTATTATTTACACACTACTCTTATTTCAGGTACTAGGCTTAGAAGAAAAATTAGTAACAGATTCCATAAGAGCTGCTTGCGCATTTTTAAACAAGTGCCTTGAATTACAACAAGTCATAGATGTATCCATGCGTAATTATAAAGGATTTTTCCGATGGCTTTTCGTTGTCATAGTCCGCCTGTTAGATGAACAAACATCAAGTGAAATAGTTAAAATAACACAACAGGAACTTACTCATATTGCAGAATTCTTGTATAATTTTGACAATGTACAAACAGAAAGCATGGATAATTCATCTGAAAAACCAGTAAAGTTCAATCTAGAAAGATTAGGACAATATTTGCAGGATCAAGAGCTGACTATACTGCCAGATGATGATGATAATCCATGGCATAAATTTTTAAAAGAAAATTCATGTCTTTTAAGAGAAAATGACACCATTTTTTCAATGATGGATTTTAAAAGATTCTCATTGGTGCAGCAGCAAAATTTTTTGGAGCAGTCAGTTGAAAAAATATTTGATGTGAGAGATAAAGATGTTGCAAAATATTTTTCCGTATTATACACTTTAAAGTGTTATGAAAATTATAATAGTTTGCCTGGTAAAAGTCTAAGATATTCCCAGATATTTGATGCTAATGAGGAGAGATTTATGATGGCTTTCACAGATGATGAGCATACTACTGAAGGTATACATTTTATTTCAATTAATGTGAAGGAAAGGTTTTGTAATGCCACAGCTTGTAAATTCTCATTTACATCTTGTTTATTACGAGATACAAATGATTTACTTGAACAGAATCTACCAATTTTAGACCTGCAGTTTTACTCATTTGAATATTTGTCAATACTGGTCAAACATCCTAACCAAGATTCTACAATATTTATGCAAGTGCCTACAAAAGTCATATTGGAAAATTCTACTGAATTTAATATGAAGTCAAAATCATTAGTCTTCAGTGAAAAAATCCAAAAAAAGAACCTATCACCTTTATTAGACACAAGTGTTTATAAGATTTTGGATAAAATGGATGGTTTTAGAATTGCAGTATCAGGTACTAGAAAAGTATCTGTTGTACTGTCTAATACACAGAGAAAAGTTAGAGTTTTTGAAATGGA
Source organism: Heliconius besckei (assembly GCA_018249835.1). NCBI lineage: Eukaryota > Metazoa > Arthropoda > Insecta > Lepidoptera > Nymphalidae > Heliconius > Heliconius besckei. The sequence continues at coordinate 1,345 of DWNA01002748.1, forward strand.
AATTAATGGTGAAGATGAAGAAGACGAAACTCTTGATACTACGCCTCTCTCACAAGGAACACTTGCTAGTGAAAGCTTAAGTACTCCCGATAAACAAAATGTGGAGGATGTCACATGTTAATTAAAAATGATAAAATCATGTTCATTTGTTTTAATTTATTTTTTATTTATAATAATACAATTAATTACAAAGTATATGTAGTAAATCCAGTAGTTTAGTACAAAGAGTTGAATCAATAGTCATATTGCATATTTTGACAACACATATAACATATACAGGATAACTAGAATTTTTAAATTAAACTATACTATAATTATGGCAACTAGTCTCTAATGGAATTTAAAGTAAACTAGTATTTGGTGATTTAATTTGTATGTTTTCAAAGACAGAATTAAAATCGGTATCTAGCCCTTGGTTATCAATTCCATACAAAAGATGTTCAGATGACTGGTTTCTGCTGGGACCTGGTGCAGGTGTTGGAATAGTAGTGGTAGTGCGGTTATATATTTCATCAGGCTCTTCTTCAACTGCTACTGATTAACAACAATAATTTTATTTATGCATATGGTAAGAAAAATAGAGAATTTACTGTCAAGTTGCACCATTCATCACTATTCAACTTTGAAACAATGTGTTGAGTGGCAGAATTGAGGGCCACAATTTCCCTTGCCAGAACAAGGAAATGAAAATAAATAAAGGGTGATTGAACCCATAAGTACAGTCAGATACTATCCAACAATAGCTGTGATTGATTATTATAATAATGTGAAAATAATATTAATTTAATATTTTTGCCTACTCTTGGGAATCTAGAAAAAATATATATTAATTTTATAGGTATTGAATAATTTTAATTTTAAAATTTCAAGGTATAAAAAAAGGCTTATATTTGAAAGATATTATGATTAATATAAAAAATTATACATTTACTATTCTTAATTATTACCTGGTACTACAGCATGCCCATCATATTTTTTCCATTCTTTTCTCAATCGGAGGTATATTACAGCACAAGCAATTAATATTATAACTGATAAAATAATAGCAATCAATTTAATAACATCAGCTGCAGAGAATGCTGATCCTTGAACTATCATTTCAACTTCCCCCACTGTTATACCCTTACCATCCAGATTTTTAGAAAAACACTTGTAATAGCCCGATTCACTGGGGGATACACTCTGAAATATGCAAAATAACCAAGAATATACAATATACATATATCCTTTTTTTAGCTTCTTCCTGAGAATAGCTGGATAGGAAGAGTCTGACTGCCAAAACCCCTTGTGGGGAAAAACCGAGGGGAGGGCAAATTAGAAGAGTTGAGTAGGTAAAGGAAGGAGAGAGCTAAGGAAAAGAGGAGAGGAGGGGGGGGAGGGAGGACACCATTCTTACAGACTGGATGAGGATATAAGCTAAGCTAAGTCACACATGTTAAGTGACAAAACTCAACGCAGACACTTTGTCATGAAATTCTACTTTTTCTGTGATATAGGCCATTCAAAAAAAATATAAATAATTTTAAACATGCAAAATATTTTTTCCAAACATATATTGTATGAATGTATATATTGTATTAAAGGGTAACTTTTCAGGGCATAGTGTATAGGGAGGGTAAAAATAGTTGGAAATAACCTTAACTATCTCCTGTATCAATTTCCACATCTACCTTCTGATTATCCAGTATATTTAAATTAATAAAATTTAACTAATTTCATATATATTTAATATTTCTTTTGTACATAAATATTTTTTCTTCTTATGGCAAGTATTATGTATATAAAAAATTGTGCTTACATTTATGTGCAGTTTTCCAGATAACACCTCATATTTATATTTTCTATTATCATAAGAACTATCAGGTCCGATAATTTTTAAAGGATGTGCATCCAAGAGCCAAAACATAAAATTATGGGCATAGTCATTACTATCACAGTTTAAAACAGCAGTTGCTCCTGCTGGCACTTCTGTGACCACAGAACTTTTAATATCAGCTAAATTTTCTACTAAAGATGGCATTTTGGAAATCTTATCTTATTAAATATGTTATATCACTGATGTTTAAAGTAGAGCCAATTTAGTTTGTCATGAATATGCAAACATACTGACTGACAATGTCCATGGACTTATGCCAAGTTTAAAATTATCTCATAGTCACATGTTCCCACAAAATATTTCTCCACATAAATATTTGATGTTCAATACATATTCATATATTAATGTTGTTTATTAGTACCTACTACTTCTGCTTGAAACTCTAATCAGATGCATAAAGACTTCAACACAAAGAACTGGTAGTAGCATCCATATTGGAGTCATCACAACATATATGGGCAAATTTATTTTCGTGTATTCTAACTTGATACATATAATAATTTGTGCTGCCATTTTTAAACCTATGGCTGCGATATACCAGACATTTTTATTTATTGAGCTTCTAAATCTTTCAATTCCATTGCGGCAATGAGATATCATATGAAATACAACATATACTAACAAAATGGTGTCATAAACCCACAGAGGAATAAATACTATAAACCAATTCCAGTGGGTTCTTGACTCTAGTCTTAAACATAAAAGTATTAAAAACACTAGAAGAATAAACCAAGTAAATAATGCTCGGTGCAAGATAGCCATTTTTACGAATTTTTCTTATATTTCACTGCATATAAATAAATATTTAAGATAACATTTCATAATATTTGATAGGATTATACAAAATTGCTTTCTTTATGGTAAAGTATTATTATATTTTCATGTGCAAGTTTCAAAGTTTTCATTTACTTTCCAATTATAAAATTCATAAGATATTCCGTATAGATAATTTCATTTGACAGTCATGTGCACAGAACACATTTACTCATTTGGTCATGTGTCAGAATTAGAGATGCCCGATGAGCATCGATTTATTAGTAAGATCGAGTTAGCACTTAAAATATCGTTATTTTAAGATCGATGTTGCTTTAAATAAAACATTTAAATTTATCTCTGGATTAGGAAAATCGGTTTTTATGACACTAAAATAGAGAAAGTTGTAGAGCAACATAAAATAAAGACTACATTAAATTCCGGAATTAGCTCGGAATTGGAATTCTGGCGGAAAAATAGTTTGCGTTATAAATAGTAATAAAATTTGTAATTTTAACAATTACCCGTATCTTTGCAAGTGTATATAGTTATTTACACCATACAAAACACAAACAGATTTAATATTTTTGTTTGTATTTAAAATGTTTATATTGACCCCATTTTGCAGTACCTACTACCAGAGGATTGTTTATTTGCAGACATTATTTTAAATGAACTACTAACTAATGTTTTTCTTTTTTGGTTGCAGACTTACAGAGCATCATATATGCTCTGCACCTTGCATGAGCACCTTGTATGAGCTGTAGTCTGTGGTTACAAAAGGTCACTGACTGTCCGGTTATCAGGCAATGCTAGTTGTCACTTGTCAAATTGAAAATAATTCAAAAGTTAAAAAGCAGGTGTAAATGAAAATGTGAAAATTGAAATGTTTCATAACTGTTCAGTTAATATAACAAATATTCAAAAACATTTTAGGAAACAAGCTTTCTTTATATACATTTAATATATTTGGTTATTGTAGTATAAACTTAATATAAATAAAATCAATCTTAATTTCAATAGAACATAAACATATTTAGTAAAAATGAGATTTGAAATAGCAGTGATAATGACCGCGGCAAAGTTCTTCTTTATGCCTCTCTAGTGAGTAATAAGATATTTTTTTAAATAATTGTTATAATCTACAATAAATTTGATTAGAAAAGTTTATTTATTGATAAATAAAAAAAAGTCGTACAGAGGCTAAGAGGCATCATCCTGCATAATATTGGTAGTTATAATATACTAATATATTTTTTATTTCAGCCGATCTACAGATTTTGAAGTTCATAGAAATTGGCTTGCTGTTACGCATAATCTTACAATAGATAAATGGTATTATGACACAACTTCTGAGTGGACATTAGATTATCCTCCTTTTTTTGCTTGGCTGGAATATGGTCTTTCTTATATAGCTAAGGCTTTTGATCCAGAGATTGTGCATTTACAAAACTTAAATTATGATTCTGATATGACTGTTTTATTTCAAAGATTATCAGTGATCTTTCTAGATTTTGTGTATATTTATGCAGCAAATAGGTTTGTACATTAACAATATTATATGTAATTTATTCTAAAAACAATTTATTAATTATATTTTGTTAAAATGTAGTATTATTTAATCATATAGGCATTAGGCATTAAATATGCCTTATGCCTGTGTGATAAAGAAACAACAAATCCAAAATGATTAGCTTTATTTCAAATATAATTTGTCATAATGTTAACATGATTTATTATTGTAGTAGACCCCACAAAGCAGAAGTCTACATTGTATCACTCCACTGTATTTTTTAAAATTTCAGATGTGCAAATCTAATAGCTGTTGGGAATCTTTTAGTATACATACTACTTGTTTCCAATCCTGGATTACTAATGATAGATCACATACATTTTCAGTACAATGGATTTTTGTTTGGGATTTTATTGTTGTCTATATCAAATATGATCTTAGTAAGTAATTATTAAATTCTAGATAGCTGAAGATATACCAAAATAAAAACCACTAACTAAAAAACGTATTTTTATTTATATATATATTTTTGTTTCAGAGTAATTTTGTTTTGGCAGCATTTTGGTTTGCGGTGTTGTTAAATTTTAAACATATATTCCTTTATATAGCACCTGCATATGTTGTGTATTTGTTCAGAGCATACTGTTTTACAGTATCATCTAATGATGGAGTTCATACACCTTGGTATTCATTTTCAATAACAAATCTAATTAAACTAGCATTGACAGTAACATCTGTATTTAGCATCTCGTTTGGACCCTTTATGGACCATTTACCACAGGTTGTATATGTTTTACATATTTTTAATATCATGATTTTGTCTTAAACATTATATTCTTATGAATTCTCTGTAGTTGGTAACCTAATTTTTTTAAAGCTATTATTTATTAACTGTTACCACAATGGTTAAGGGTTTGACTGCCATTTGGAAAATTAACTGTTTTCATTTCCTCCCCTAGCAATGACAGAGCACAGTGTTGAGTTTCGCCAAACAAAACATAATGTGGGGAACTGAGTGCCTTAACACTATGTTAAATGCAAGTCCTCAAAATGTGAGTTACAGCTAGAAGTTAAAATGAAAATAAACAAAGAAATAAAGTATTTTTTATTTTTATTTATTAAATGTTTTTATTTATTCTAAAGTAATTTGTAGGTGCTATCAAGGCTTTTCCCATTTAAAAGAGGGCTATGTCACGCATACTGGGCTCCTAATTTTTGGGCTATATATAATTTTGTTGATAAAATTTTATTACACCTGTGTAAGTAATTTTGTCCTTGAAATGTTAGTCACTTCAATATAATAATTTTACGACACACTATATATTTTCTGTAATAATATTGTAATATTCGTTTTTAGGTGTTAAGTTCCATGTAGTAAGTACTGCAAAAACTGAAGCATCAATGACAGGGGGTTTGGTTCAAGAATATAATCATTCAATATTGCCATCAATAACACCGACTATAACTTTTTTCTTCACAGCAGTGTCTATGATCCCTGCTCTTATAAAACTCTGGCATCTTTGTGCTGATAGACAATACAGAGGCTTGAGTTTTGTCAGGTATGCAATATAAAAACAGCAAAATTATTAAATATGGAAAATAAAAGAAAAAAGATAAATACATTCAACATTCGAAAGGCTTTTGGGATAGAAAATTTAAATGACAATAAAGCGTGGGTGGTGTAAATAAAGCTTTGTAGTATTGAAACACCTTATTCTTCATTTTCCATCTCAATTCGAGATATACACATAGAATTTTGCTTTACCAGCCCAGAGAAATAAAAATAGTTCTTTCCTCTGAATAGGGGTTTAACCCACAACTAAACATTTACTCTACATTGCACTACAATGCAAAATATAAATATGTGAATTACAATTATTTTCACAAAAAGTTTTTGTCTTATTATTTTTATTATTATATTTATTATTTTTGCCATCATAAGTCATATGATTGTTATAATTATACAGGATGGAAATATAAGCACCACTTTAAATGAAACCACAGTTTTAACTACTCTATAAAAGCCTCATATAAAAATCTCAAATAAAAAAAATCCTCAAATAAAATACTTAAATAATAAAATTATAATTCTAAAATAGAACGCCATTTGTAAACTTGCTTGTAAAACCGGCAACGTATGTGTGCGTCACACGAAATACAGGTATGGATAACAATCGTGAAAAGACATCCAAACTATTGAGGTCCCTTGATTAATTTCATTAGCTCTGGGTTAGAAATATTTTAGCTTGTATGCAGTTTCAGTAAAAGGAGCGCTTCCTCTTCCTATGTAGTTTTTTAAAAGATATAAACATTTAATTTGCTGTTGTAACCAACTAAAAAAATATTGCAGGTGTTTAACATTATGTGCAACATGTGCATTTATGTTCGGATGGCATGTTCATGAAAAGGCTATATTAATGATTTTAATCCCACTTAGGTAAGAATTTTACTATATTTATATAATCAAATGTATATGTTTCTTTCAGCTTCAAGAACGAAAGAGAACTTAGCGCTAAAACACTATGTCTCCCAATTTCCCTCTAATTTTTCAGACATTTTGTGTTAAGTGGCGGAACTTAACTTTTAGTTGCAAGAGCAAAAAATAAACCAAAATAATAATGATAATACTTTTTTGTATACCTTATTAAATAGTAATTTTGTTTTAGTTTATTGTTTCTTGAATTTAACATAAAGTTGATAATTTCTGTTTCAGTTTCCTCTCCGTTCTAGGAGATGTCGATGCGAAATTGTTTTTATATCTAACGACGGTTGGCCACTATTCTTTGTTTCCTTTGATATTTCCTAAAAGCTTATTATCTATAAAATTGTTCATATTTTTAACGCACATAGCGATCGCATTTTGTTTTATACCGCCAGTATACGAAGCTAATAAGCCTAAACTAAGTAAAAGGCATCGGTTTATGCTCTTACCTAGATTAAGAGGATTTCAGTCGTTATACTTGTATGGCTTAATTATTCTGTGCTTATATGAGAATGTTATACATTCCTTGATAGGTTTAGATAAGATTTTGCCATTTTTACCTCTCATGATTACATCGGTTTATTGTTCTTTGGGAGTTTGCTACTTCTGGCTGTGCTTATATTATTATTTCCTTACTTTTAACTTAAGTAGTGTACCAACTTTAACCAGAAACAGATCGGCAAAGTATGAAAAGAAAGTATTGTAAATAGATATCTTCAAAATGTTTGCGAGGTTTAAGCTGAGCTTTCCATTTGTGTGAGAAAAGTAGAACCAGATTTTTTTTTATTTGAATATTCGCACAAATGCAACGCTCAGGTTAGTACGTAGCTCGCGAACTGTACATATACAAATATAATAACGGATATATGTCATTTTATTATTTAATTAATTTATTACAAAGGTATCAAAATAAATTATAGATATTAATATTATCGTTTTTTTTTGTCAAACCTTTTAAAACAAAACAATATATATACAATACGCTACGGAACTGTAGAATGGCCTATCCGCGGAAGTGTTTCCAGGTCTATATGATATGGGTACCTTCCAAAAAGCGCGTCTATCTCCACCTTAAAGGCCGGCGACGCACCTGTAGCTCCTCTGGTGCTACACGGAGTCGTGGGCGGCGGTGATCACTTATCATCAGGTGACCCGAATGCTCGTTTTTCTTGTCCTTTGTTATAAAAAAAAAGCGTTTAAAGAGTTTACAATTTATCGATATTTTATAATTTCGCGAGTGAACTAACGGATTTTATAATCTTACGGCGCCAAATAAATACCTTCAAAATAGTTGGATCGGATTTTGTTAAATATTTATTTAGATTTATAGGGGGTGCTGGGTTACCATCTAAATAATAAAAAAGTATATAGAAAATATTTCTTTCATAAACATGTTAGTAAACTGACCAAAATGAAACAAAATATATTTATTGAAAGTTCTCAAAGGTAGAGATTTCATAAATGAATAGTTTATATTATTAATAATAAATTTATTACTAAAAATTATTTCTATTAAATAAAGTAGACTAGAAGTAGACCACGGTATAACTTTCTACTGGAGCAGTACAAGAGTTTGTAGTAATTGTGAAATAACTGGTCTGAAAGCAATATCTAGTAGATACAGCCATTATTATGTAATGTCTAAATATTGATGTAATACAAAACAAGCTCGAAAGGACACGTACACGTGTTTACAGTGAATTAAGAGAAGCGAACGTCGATCACGATATGAATATTCATTGAAGCATAAAGACGTTCACGACGGTTGGTGCTGCCTGTGTGCCGGCTGGTGGATGGAGGTGAGTCCTACACGTATACCTCATTGCCATTACTCCGTGTATTGGAGCTCTATGAAATATTTATTTCGAAATTCACGAAAGAAATTTTAGGGTCGACTTTTGATGTTTTAAAAACATTTTCTAAAGAAAAAAAATATTCAGTATATATAGTTTCGTTATGGATTTAAAAAAAAAATACAAATTTGAAAGTGGAAATTGTTGTAAATACTAAAAATCATAATATTATATTTAAAACTTAAAAAGCTTTTTTTTTCTTATTTTTAGAAATTATATGTCAAAAATTAAGAATACTCTTTTTTGTTCTTCTATTGTTTTTATTTTTTTAACATACCCACTTATGTATCATGAATATATTTATATGCTTACTAATAAAGAACTATCGTAAAAACAACGCACTGAAAATATTAATAGACCTTTAAAAGTTTAAAATTAGCTACCACAATGTTTATATTATTACATGAATACGATGTATGTGTGGAAAAATTATTCGTAATAGGTTCAATCGTTCGACTCAACGGTGTGGAAGTTTGAAAATAAAAGTGAAACGGAGTGTAAAGAGTTGCTCATTCAGTTTCGTGATTCAGCATTTTATTAACTGCGTGATGAAACAAACGTTGTGTGGTCGGTAATTGCTTGTTTGTTTTGGATATGGCTCTAGAGCCAGGTGAATGTAGCGTATAATAAAAGGGAGAAAAAAATACGATCTCTACACCGAGATTAGTAAATAGCCTAAACTTTTAGAATAAATTTGATTTTTGATGCGTTAGTCAAATGATATAATAATATACTAATTATAAATATTAGTTTGTTATTTTGTTTGTTTATATTGACATTTGTAATAACCTTTATCTATATATATATGTGTTAATATAATATATAAGTATAGGTATACGTATCGCTACGTGGAAGCCTATGATCATATGGCAGAGTGCACACGATCAAAGCCCCGCATCGCAGCCTTATGTGCAATCGCCTGTGCTCTCGAATTCAATGAATTAGCACCTGACACACCTGTCCCTTTTCAATGTTATCCTTTAATATAATATGCTTGAATGAACCTCTCGGGCTAAGGATGAATTAATTAAATTTTCGTCTGAGAAAATTTGAATACCTTTAACATCTTCTCTCATCCGACGACAGGTTATCTAGGTTTTTTTTAGGATTCCGTACCTCAAAAGGTAAAAATGGAAACCTTTTATGATCTCCTTGTTGTGGGTCTGTCAAGACTATTTAAGTCGGGACGGCGTGGCGGTATCGAGTTGAATTAATATCAAAATTAAATATTTAAGTCTACGGTTCTTTGGAATACAGAAAAAAATCAAGTTAGGTATATTAGTAACTTGAATAAATCGTCACGAAATTTGTCA
>DWNA01002749.1:0-11132 GCA_018249835.1 Heliconius besckei
TTGAAAATTATTTATTAACTATTCTATAGTATGCTTTTGTGAAAATGCAGATATAACTTGCCTCTGTCCCTTACAAATGCCGATAGATAATTAGCACACCGCCCAATGACATCTGAAACATAAAAATGACGGGAGTCAAATTATTGATTTTGTACAAATCATTCAAACGTAAAAAGAAACAATAAGTAACCATTCATATCCCTTATTAAAATCTTCGGAGTAGCAACATCAACGACTTTATGTAAAGCATTTTTAAAAACTAGAAGTTTTGATTCATCTGGAACTACTCCGCTAAGTCCTGGCGCTGATTTTAATCTGAATAAAAACAATAAGAGGAAATGAAATAGTTATTTAAATTTATACTTCCATTTCTTCGCCCTGGTGTCGAGGCAAAGCACGGCGTGGAGTTCCGCTACTCAGCCCGCAATACCTCCAGATGTCGACAAAAAGTGGGGTACGAAGTAATTTCACATTAGGTTCCCTCTGCCTACCTTGCTGTGTGTGGGATATAGCGTGAAACGGAAGCTTTTAAGATTGTAGGCTGTTTTTCTTCTTCTCGCAGGTCAAAGCTTATCCTTACAATCTCAAAGTTAAAGAAAGCAATGGATACAAATTTACAGTATTATTTTATAGAAACAGAACTGATATTTTACACGTATGCTGCTGCAAAGTTTGTATTAACACATGGAAATTGTGGTGTAAAATTTTCAGAGCCCTTCTTTTCCAATTCCTTTATGAGAATATCAAAGGCGGGACCTCTTTCAACTGCAAATTTTATTGCATTTATTTTAATATAAAGGTATCTATATCTCATTCACATCACATAATATTTACACCATAAAATTACAAAAATATATGTATACTTTTCTAGTATAATAAGAAGAAAGAATATTCTTCTTATATATTTAATATTATAAATATAACATTTTGATAGGGTGGGTTTGTTCTCTCTCTCGAAAACTACTGAACAGATTTAGATGAAACTTTACAGTAACATCAGAATAACATGTAGGGCACAATTTATATAAAGTGTATATATGTATATGTATAAGAAAAAGTTTAAGCGCTAGTATGTAAAATATGGTACTTTTGTAATTTTACAGTGCGACTATTAAAATTTGTTACTTACTTTCATCAATTGCTCGTTGTGATAGATATTTTGAACATAAATTCAAAGTGTCTGGAATAAGAAATTAGCTAAATTTAATTAGCTATTTGAAACATATTTTTTTATACTCATGATATCTAATATTATTAAAAGTGTTACCATTTGTATTATAAATGCAATAATTTTGTTTGCTTTACTAATTTTGATCTAGTAAGGTCAGTAGGTCATTTGTTCAGCATCGTTACCTGCCATGTCAGCTTTTAAGTTGGCTGGTGTTTCATTTTGTGTAAGCTTAGATAAATTTGAATGAATTTCTTGAGATAAATTAGGATCATCGTGGTCACTCTCCAAGCCTCTTGCGTTTTCTAGTCTATGTATAGAAAATATTTTTGAATAAAATATTTCCACCAAATTTTACAAGTTTCAAACTTAGTAATAATTTGTATGTTTAAGTCTCATTTACTATTTACTGCTTCGTGTCAATAACTCAATATATTTATAATTAATGAGTAAAAATTTAAGCTAATTTTGTAAGTTTATTCTTACTCTATTGCGGCATTTGCATAGCTTCTTTTGGCTTTTCCTTTTTGATATAATTGATCATTACCTTTAGCGTGCATGGCCTTTACTAATAATTTGAAAGCTGGACCTTTATCTTCTACAAATAAAAAAATAACATTGACAAAAAATACAAACGAAAACATAGACCATAGACAGATAGAAATAATATCGAACCCACAACCATCATGTATACAGTCACACAACGGCCTCATACGGCTATAAAGATTGTTTTATAAACAATATAAACAAAATTAGTTTCTATACTTACTGTTAAATTCAGCATGCTGAGCTAAGAAGTTTGAGCAAATTTCTACCATATCTGAGAACACCACAAGTTATAAATGTTTTTATGCTAACTAAATCATTGTAGAGCCCTTAACGGAATATTTCAATGTAGAACAGGATGTTTTAACACTAGGTAATCGTTAATTTTCGTTACTATTGAAACAAAATACCTTTCATATATGGAGCAATATTGTTGGGTGTGTTAGGTTTTGCAACCGCAGTTAGGTCACCATTTATTTTACTCGCTAATGTAGTATTGTACTCTGTTGCGTTAAAATCTGATGTTTCCTTTAACCTAAAAGCAATAGAATTGTTAATGTGATTGATATTTGAATAATAAAACAATTATTTTGAATAGTAAGACGTTTAACGTACTCGTTCGCCGCCTCTGTATAGGTCTGCTGAAATTTTCCATAGGAAAGCAACTGTTGATCTTCTTTTTTATACATAGATTCGGTTAAAATCATAAAAGCTTCCAACATTTCACCTGGTTACATAATGTATGTAAGTAAGCCGCGTGTATTAATTATAATATAATTGCAATATTATGATGACAAAAGGTAAAGGGACTTACCAGTGAAATTTAAATATGCCGATTGTGCTGAAAAAAAATTAATAAATTAGGAATACAGAAACTAACAAAGAAATAAAGTGAGAATACAGAAACGTAAGACGTATGCTATTAATACTTACGGACTTTCAGAAGACCACCCTGAAAATAAAATAATAAAATAATTTTAATATATAAAAATAAGGCGTACTATCAAATACTTTTTAAGAAAATTAAACCATCCTTCATTGTCCACATCAACACAAGTGAACACAAATAAACTTTTCTTTATAAAATAAAGAAATGGAGAATGAAGAATGATTAAAAAAATACAATTTTACAGTAGTTTAACGGTTTTATGTTACCTTATTAGTGTTCACTTGTGATTGAAGGAAAAGGTGAATAATATAAAAAAACATAATGTTCATAATTTTACAATTTTTTTTATTAAAAATATCATGTAAGTGTAGTTGATTGTAGTTTTTTCTAATGGCCGCTTCTGATACTGTTTCTAAGCTGTTAATGTCCAATTTCTCTTCTTTTAATATTATTATAATTATCTCAACACGGTCCTAGGAATAATTATGTCTTTAGAAATGAAATTTAACATACTTGAAGGCTGTAGAGTTTAAAAAAAACCATTTTTTTTCAAGGTAAGTATTTTTAAGCTCAACTTAATTTAGGAATAATAAGCATTAACCTACATATATATTCTAGACGTGATAAGACAAATGGCGGCTCACAAATAGTTATGTTCGACTTATGGTTCTTTGTACATAGTTCGAAAAATGCAGAATACACAGATAAATAAAAAATAAAAATACTTACACCGCCCATCATATTCAGAAAATTATCTGTAAAAGTTACTTCTCCCATCTCACCTGCTCCTGCAATGTCTGCAAGAAAGAAAATTTTATAAATTATTTCAATTATTATTTTGATAATATACAGGTTGGAATTGTCAGCACCACTTTAAATGAAACCACAGTTTTAATTACGCTATAAAAGCCTAATATAATTCAGAAAAAAAATAATTCTCAAAAATGATAAGTTATTTTTTTAAATAAAACAAATAATAAAACTATCGTTTTAAGATAAAACGCCATTTGTAAAGTATAACATAAGCACGCACACACTTACCTGTCAAAGCGGCAACGTCGCACACGTATGTGTGTGTCACACGAAATACAGGTATGGATAAAAATCGTGAAATGAAAGAAGAATCCTACGTCCAAACTTTAATAATTTCTACTAAAGTAACGTAAAGTACTTTGATTAATTTCTTTAGTTTTGGGTTTGAAATATTTTACCCTATATGCAGTTTCAGTAAAAGGAGCACTGCCTCTTCTACCCTGTTTACTTTCAACTCGCTTTTTACTTTTAATTTTTGTCTTCACGCGTTCTCTGCGTTGTTATACCTTTTTACAAGAAATCTGCTGATAGATTTTTTTGCTTTGTTTTGTAGTCCTCCGTACAAAGATGTTAACACTTTAAAAACGTTAAAAATATTTAATAAAATAGTATATATAATATACTCCATCGAAATGAAATTATTATTAGTATCTAGTTTTTACGTAAAAGTGCAAAATACATGATAAATGCAAAATATCACTCAAACTTTCACTTTTATAATATTAGTATAATTTATTACCTATTCTTTAGGCAAGCTTGTCTTTGAAGCCCCAGGCGTGGTGCCCGGTGTAACGCCTTCACTTGACACAGCACCTTCCGATGCAGCCATGCTTTTTTCCACTTCTACCCGACAAAAGGAAACAGGCAGACCTTTTATTCTAGACTAGTCCGTTTTCCGATAATCGTATTTATCAAGAAACAATTTATAAATATAGAGGAAATATTTCACCAGCAATAATAATTGAGTTATGTTTAACATTGCACGTAATAGCAAAACAGCAAAAACCTTAGCATAAGTTATGTCATACCAAGTTACCTTGATTGCAGCAAGAATTGTAGAAGAATCACAGATTCGAACGCCATGCTATCAATTCTAAAACTCATTGTACAAAATAATCATATTGAAGCTCACCATTATCCTCATCGAAGTCCATCATCAGCATGCGATCATCACTCTCTGCAAGGATTTCGTCGATCCAAACCGTCACCTATTGGCGAAACAAACTATATTTAAAATTTAAAAATTACACCTATAATATAGCTTGCCTGCAGAAGTGCGATGAAACTCTTAATATTGTCTGATTTTAAAAAGAATTTATTTAAATAAAAAAAATATCTCGATATGACCTTTAGTTAGCACACGTGCTAGGAAGCCTAAGTAGATCACCATACTCAAATACTATCCAATTCTAATATACACGCGTACAAACATGTCAAACTGATTATTCTTCTTTTTTGAAGTCGGTTACGAAAGAAAATAATTTCCACCCTTTTAATACCATACATATTAAAGCATTGCTAATTTTAAGTGCGCTGATACATATAGTAGTACCTTATCTGACATCTCCATTATAAACTTGGCTTTTGGATGAGTACAACGTCTCGAAGGCACGTTCATATGCATGTAGCAGCATATATCTTCTAAGATAATATTTGACAACCGAAGCATCCTATAAACGATTTTATTCCTCTGATATTATTTTGAAATATTTATAATTTTTTACATGTTTTACACTTAAGACACTCCGTTCTCGTTCCCCACTATTCGCCAAATTCTGAAGGCATTGGATGTTGAGTGGCGGAACTCAATTCTGAGCTTTGCCTCGTTAAATGAAAATATTAAATGTTTCATTTCATCGAGTGAATTTAAGCTTGTCATGTCTAATTATACCTTCTTTAAAGAAGAATGAAAAGAGACATTTTGCTGGTTCAAAGAAAATAGTTGTAGGTACATATCTACCTATATATCTATCAGCTAAAGTGCTGGCACATACCTATCAGCTAAAGTATAAGCACCAGGTCTGGAAAGCCGCTGTTGAATACCTCTAGCAAATGCAACAGTTGCATTTCGCGCCCACACAATTCTCTTATCGCCGTATAAGGCCATGACGTCTTTCGTTATGCGATTTACACCACGAGCTCTACATATAAAATAAATATTTTTTATTGTTCATGTTCATGCTTTTTATTTTTACATAGATTTTTAGTTTATCTTAAGACATTTTTATAAAAGCTAGGATAGGCAGAGGGAGAGTAGGGTTATGATACTCCACTCCTCACTTTTCGCCGAATTCTGGAAACACTGGCGGAACTCAGCGCCACACTTTACCTCAACACCAGAGCGAAGAAAATAAAATACTTATAAAATATTTATTTCCTCGATATCCTCCTCCAGTGAGCTTGTGGTCCTGCGCCACGACTGACCTGAACTTGCATCCTACAACAAAAGACATTATAGTAAATAACACAAATATACTCACGTAGCAACTTTATTCTTTGTTTTTCTAAGATTAATAAAGTATTCATAAGCCTGATCGGGTTTGAAAGGCTCATCTGCATCTAACATTGCTCGGAGTCTAGCGATCTATAACAATTATTTATAAAAAAAATATGTTATTTTATTAAGATGAGATAATATAATTATTATTTTATTATAATTAGTAGGTACATGGTAGCAGGCACAGGGTGTTTTTAATCAGTCAATGTTATAAAATAATAGGTCTATGTGAAATCTGTACAAAATGTGTGTAAAGTAAATTATAAAATTAAAAATTAAATAAAGTGAAATGTATTTGCGCTATATTATATTTATGCTACGTACGAGGATTTGATTGTTGAAATCATCAAGTATTTTTTTTGGGCTCATTACGCATTCAGTCTTATGCTTATAAGCAGATTAGTTGAAATGTTAGTGTATTTTTATTCAGCTTTACGCCCGCATGTAGCAGCAACGCCGCGGTTTGCCTCGTCACCAGAGCGAAGAATTGAATATATGTAATAATTATTACACTTCCTCGCGTGGGAATCGAACCACAACCTGTCACGTTTACTGGCCTGTGACTGGCCTCAAGTAGAAATACTGTATTTATTAAGAATAAAAGCATAACATAATTGTTTCACATTATACTAACAGTTTCAGCTGGTAGTCTATGAGCGTACTCTCTCCACAAATAAATAATGCTTCGTCGAGGTGGTTTCGACATACGCTCTAAACGATCTGTCAAGACCGCACCGTGGCGGCGAAGGCAGCGCGCGTGGGCAAGGGCAGTGCGCTTTGACATTTTGACATCCGTTATTTTAGGTCCCCTTAACAGTAATTAGAGTAGAGCGTTAGATAGAGCCACAAAAAACATTCGGGAAATTTTATGTCTATAATTTAAATAAATATGGCGCAAAACAAACTTTTAAAGAATTGACTAGTAATCATTAAAAAAAAATTTTTAAAGAAACTGGCCAATTGTTAAAAGAAATAATTATTTCTCTCTCCAAAGTGTAGGTACCCACCTATATAAGCTAAAGTAAGAAAACAAATAGATTGTAGATAAAATATTAATAAGTATAGATGTTATATTTAGAACTATGCAAATTTTACTTGGCCTTAGCAGGTCTTGGCGGGAGTCGTACAGATTTCCTTGGCGTTGATTTATGCTGGACACGTAAATCACGGCCTGCTATGATTGTGTCGGCAACTGACGCAGGAGCAGGTTCCGAAGTATACGGTGGGTACGGGGGAAATCCGGCGCCGGTAGTAGTCACTATAGTAAGAGTTAAATAAATATTTAAGAATATATGTAAACGAGACAACTACTTTTCCTTAAATCTTTATTTTTTTAATTGAGCTATAGATAAAAAAAAATATAAGTATTATTTAAACATTTATGTTGGGATAAGTATGAAAATATCAAAATAGAAGTATTAAAATGCAACTCAACTGACTACCGCTCTTTATCTTACCAGGAGAATAAAAAATAATGTTAACAAATTATTCCATTGAATGGAATCCAAATTTACAATTATCACGGTGCTTGTAAGATCGAAAGTCTAGACAATAAATTTCAATAAATATAATTATTAAATAACCTACCTTCAGGTTCAGCGACAGGCATTTCTGCTTGATCGCCGGGTACGCTCTGTTCTGCCATATTAATTATTTAGATAATTTCAGTTTAGCAAATTAGAAACAGTTTCATAGAAATAAATTGTAAATAATGTCTAAATTTTAGACAATCGCTTACAAAGCAAAGTGACCATCATTGGATATAATAAAAATAGAACTTGTTTAAATGTGACAAGAAACTTAGTGGCCAATAACAATATTTTTCTTCATCCTGCCTTCTAGAATAAATAAACCTCGTAAGTACAGTTTGCAAGCCTCAAGCTGATGATCTAAGAGCCAATAGTAGCCAGACCTTCGTTATTTTTTAAAGCCTAAAACTTCAGTGCGCATAGACTCATCACAGGTAAGTACTATTAGGAAATGTGCTCAACATTCTTCTCCATCTTCACTTCTGATCAAGAGTTCAAATTAAATTTAATCATATCAAAATAGCTCTCGTTTAGGGGTTGTCTCTGTATTGAAAAATATAATTTGTAAAAAAAAATCAGCGATAAAGAAACGTCATGCATTTTCACGCATACCGATTTAACTTTAAAAAATATTCAAATTATCCGAGTTCACAAAATAACTTGAATAGACTGAGCATGTGATAGTGTCGTAGTCTATTCACACTTTTATATTTAGTTACCATAGTTATTTATTTATTTTTATTTGTTCTTTGAATATCGTATGGCGATCCGAACGTATACCATTCTTATTTATTATTTTGCATAGCCAGCTGTCAATGTCACTGTAAAAAAAATGTTTAATTGTTTTCATATTATGGAAATATATGAATCAGAGTATCTTAAATCTGTTATCGGTATAACATGAATCATAAAGAAGTTAAAAAATATGTGTTAAAGTATAAAGAAGATTGTTTGGAAAATTATTAAGTTTGATAGCAAAGTTTTCTATATATCTTTCGATAGCCAATATTCAGTTCGTCTTGATTTTTTGATTATAATGGACATAATCACAAGTAAGAAATTTTTGACTTTACATAGATATTAAAAATAATATATCTTTATATATATAAGAATGTTATAAATAATAGTTCCAGGGAATCTTGTGAAACTTGATCAACTAGTTCCTGCTGATAATGGAGGAGTAAAATTTAAATTGGTTAGCCGTGAATACTGTTCAGAAGCTGTCATAATAACCTTATTAGCAAAAAAATGTCCACATAGTGAGCTTTACATGGTATGTTTAACTAAAGAGAGTTAATAAATATGTGTATGAATTTATAAAGAGAGAGTAAATACTATATTATTATTTTTTCCAGATATCATTTGGTTACTTTGCTCTAACAAGTGTACGATCTAATCAAGGCACTTCCAGTATTAGAGTGTCTTTCTTTTCCGAACCAGGCACATATGATTTTTGTTTGACATGGCTTAATAAAAAACTATTCATGACTGATATGAATGAAATAAATTCATCATTTAAACTTTTAGATATAGTTGAAGATAACATAATTGGATTTGTTAAATTTGATACTCCTGCCTCAATGGATATTACTGTTGAAAGTAAGTTTTTTTTAAATGAAACATTTACAAAAGTTTACCAAGCTTACCGTTATCTAAGTTATAATTTTTCTAGCTCCATACTGTATTCTGTATACAGTAAAAATTAATCCTTCCCCCAAAAGGGAGTTGAACTCACAACTAAATATAGTGATATTTACTATGAGATGCTATCACAATGCTATAATTTTAATTATGATCTTAATAAATCGAAATTACTACTTTAGTTGTGTGTTAAATCATTTTAAAAAATGTAGTATAATATTAGAATAAAACATGTGTTTTTTTTTTCATTATAAAGAAAAAAAATATTTTTCCATCAGATGACATAGCTCCACTAAGGCCAATGGCATATAAGCATATAGAAGGTGGACAATTACACTGGGTGTCGTATAATACAAGTTCTAATCATTTGCCGCAAGATGCATTTATAGGTGGATTTGAAGATGGTGAAACAATATATATTGCACGTGCCAAACATCGTCGATCGCAATGTCTTGGAAAATATGTACCATCGAAAGGTTGTGCTTTTGTACCATGGGGACATGAAGAACACAGAAAAGCAGAGTTTGAGGTTAATTTTATATAAAGTAGGGGCTGACGACCGACTATAAATGTGAAATTTTTGCTGGTTCTGGTAAATATGTAGTGCAGTGCAGAGTTCTGCCACTTAACATGTAATATCTCAAAAATGAGCAGATGGTAATAAAATATCTTAATATGAGATTCCTTCTGCTTACCCAGCTTTGTTGAAAAAGTGTCAAGCTATATATATTCTGGATGTGTAAACTACATTGACATATAAAAGAAAACAACTGATATGTAAATTTTGTTAGAAAATGTTTACCATTTTATTTTGTCTTAAACTGTACACAAAATGTATATTTGCAAAAGTAATAATAAAATTGTGCATATTTATTTACAGATACTCTGTGGCTATAATGCAATGTGGATGAAATGTAAAGAGAACTATATTCCCGAAAACGCATTCATAGCAGGGACTTCAGAAGTGCGCAATGAATATCTTTACATTGGTAGAGCAATGATCGGCCCAGATCTAATAGTTGGCAAAGTCCATATGTTATACAAAACATGCTATCTCCCTTATAAAGGAGCAGAACATGAAAAATATACATACGAAATTTTAGTTAGAGCTGATGTTGAAGAACATGCATTAACTAAGAGTCGCAAGTGTTCTTTAAATCCTATGAAGGCTTCACAACCTTGCATTTGAGATAGTTATTAAACCGTTTATTATTTTAATAAAAATGTGTTGAATTTTGTATTTGTTTGAAATGTGTATTTGTTTTGATTGATATCATATTTGTAAAGTTCTTAATATTTTAAATTATATTAAATTTTTATTATGTTTATACTTGAGACTCAAGTGTTGTCAGAGAATCATATATTTTTGATATACATTGTGCATTGCATACATATTTGCATTGTTTATGACAAAGTTTAGTTTATTTAGTAAAAATCTGATCTTTTTATGATTCATTTGTAAAGATACATTAATATAGCAAAATTTCTTCTTGGTCTAGACATTAATCCATGCGTATGTTGCCAAAGTCTGCCTTCCTGCTCTATCTACTCTTAAGTCTTAAATGTGTACTGTAACTGTGGTACTATGGAGTCACTTAATATCTTTACTACTGGGTTAAAAAAAAATTTTTTTTCCTTATCGTAAATGAACAATGTAATTTTTTATTTAACTATATATAAGATTCTTTATTGCACCAAATTAACACATAATAAAACATACATTTATTTATTATATATTTTTATACTAAAACATTGTTTCTTTTGAACCGGCTTCAAAATAGAGAAAGTTATTAATTCTTATTATTCCTACTAATATCTACCAATCAAAATCAAATCAAATCAGCTTCACGCTGTATCTCGCACACAGCGTGGTAAGCAGAGGGAACTTAGTGTTAAGACACTGTTTCCCCCTCTGCCGAATTCTGGAGACGTTGTATGTTAAATGACAGAACTCAACGCCGCACTTTGCCTTGGCACCAGAGCGAATAAATGGCAATATAAACGTAAATAAATATTTCACTTCCTCGAGTGGGGATCGAACCCCCAAAC
>DWNA01002750.1:0-11130 GCA_018249835.1 Heliconius besckei
CCTATGTATAAATGATTATAATTTTATAAATAAATAAATGATTATGTGTGTGATATCTTAATTAATTTATTAGGAATTTAAAATTAAAATCTCAAGTCAAGTCTTGCTTCAATTCGAATATCCCTTTCTTTTAATGAGATGATTTGAAACAAAGCGGTTCTATCGTGGCACAGGCGACATCTACCTAGATGTAAACTGTAGATAGACTCATGTACAATCACCAAATTATTCATACCTAATTACCCACAATTTTTTCCTGGACGGAAATTAAACCCATAGATAACCGCTGTCCCGTCAAGGTCAATAAACAATCTTATTTCAAAACAAACTAAAATAAAATAAAATTTATTTATCTAAAAACAAATAAAACTTAAAATACTCCACATATAGCTATCATTAAAAGGAAAGGATGATTTACGTGCCTTTTGTGGTGAACATTTTTTTCAAAACTATTTTGACAGGCTCCCCGCCCCGTTGCGCCTCCTCGTTATTATAGTAATTTGTGCACTATTCAATTTTTCAACGATACGTCCGCCCAAACTATTATTTATATATTAGTGTTAATAAAAAATGTTATAAATCGCCTGCAGTGTGACCTGAGGTGCCAATTTTTACATTTAAATCATTTTCTAATTTGTCTTTACATACATAATGGTTAAATTAAATACTTGTTATAAAAAATAGAAAAAAAAACATAATACACGTGCGGAGTGAATGGAGAGAGTTATAAGATAGTTATTGCCGATCATTATTTCACAAATTAAGTGGTGTACGTATGTAAATGCTACGATTGAGGATCCTATTCCCACACAGGGAAATAATTGTTTCCTTTCCCGTTATGGTAACGAGACAGAGCGTAGCGTCAAGTTTCGCCGCTCACGTAATGTCTTGGAAATTGGGCGAATAGTGGGAAACTAGCTGTTTTAACACTTGGTTTCCTCGGTCTACCTTGCTATATGTGGGATATCGCGTAAAGCAATAAAAAAACACAAGTAAATGTCATTACCGCACTCTTTTCATTCACAAAAGTAGACCAATAGTAATAAAATCAAGACATTCAGACATTTACTTCAGAATGTGTGACATTAAAGAGAAGCTTTTTTAGATAGCCGCATCGACTACCATTTTGTAGTTAATTTTATATAATATCGGTATCAGTGTTATTGGTTATTAAAAACATCTTGGGTAATAATACGAGTCTTTGTGAGTTCCCTTATCTTAATACCCGCAATGCAGTGCCGGTCGTCGTGTTTACTGACCGTTTATTATGAAATTGAATATTAAATACAACTAAAACACTTAAATGTATAAAGTAAAATACAATTAAGATAGCATTTGAGTTAGAGGTGCAGAGTTATCTGCGAAATATAGCTTTTTACTGCAAACCTTCCATTAAATTTTGTTTTAAGTGGACCGTAATAGTAATATCTTTGATATAGTAATAATATATTATATAATTGCTTTTAAGGATAGATAGATATATTAGATACACATAAAAATCTTGGATTATCCAAGTGATATATGACAATTAGCTAATTAAACAAAATGTGGCGTTAAGCTCCGCACTTAACACACACTTAACTTATAACGTCTCGAAAAATAAACGACTTTCGGTTTTGTCTGTTTTGACAGTAAAAGCTGTATTATAAGATATTTTGGTATCCTACCACGTTGAAGTAATTATCTTTGAATTTGCCATTTTTTGTTGGTTGTATGATGATTTTAGAAAGACTTATAACTCAAAAACTATTATAAAAATTATTAATTGGCAAAAGATAATGTTTTGAAAACTTATTTTTATATTATTTTGAGTACTTGAACATTTTTAAAAAGGTTTAATATATATTTTTTATCTTAAGTGTGCAAAAATTGCAATTCAAAAGTACTTAATTACCTACATTTCATAATATTTTTAAGGATAAGCTTATTATTACTTTTTCTCAGTATTTCTAGGAACGGAGTGTCTTAACACTAGGTTCCCTGCCATTTAACAAAACCACAAGTTCTGTCAAGTTTAAATAAGTTAATTTCAATCGTTTTTAAGCGATAAATGTCAAAGAACAAGCTTATAAATCTTTCATAGTAGCACTCGAAAACAATTTTTTTTTGTTTTTCTTAACTTATTTTCTTATCTTCTACGAATATATGCACGATGTAAAATATCTTTGTATTTTATCTTTAAATTCTGCATTCTTGTGTGCATTAGGACCCAGCTTCCATTTTTGGCATTTATAACGATAAAGTTCACTTGTTATTTATGTGTTTGATATCTATATTGAAGAAATGAAAATTCTTAATCTAAGGCAATCACAACACAATAGGGTAGGGCCTTGCTGCAAGCAAGACGATTGTGGGTTCGATCCCCATTAGGGGAAGCGTTTTATATGTCCTCTCTGAGTTGTTGAATCCCGCCGTTCAATAGAACAAATAGCGGTAAATGATTATGGAATATATCAGTATAAGTTTTTTTATTTTTATAAGGCAATGCTAAATATGCAAAGCTAAATAAATGTTCAAAACAATATATATTACGTTCGCAGTGTAAAGATCATATTTAAATTCAATAATTTAGTTTCCAAACAACTATATTTTTAAATTCGTGTAATGACACATCATCGCGCATTCAAATTTATACGAGTATACGTTTGAAACAACAAAAAACCAGCGAATATTATTTTGCACCAAAAACATACTTTATAAAGTTTATGCGCTTCGTCATTCCATACATATTTGTCGAAATAAGTGTACTTTGTATTAATATAATGAAAAATCGGTTACTATAACGTTTTTACCTCAATCGCCCATAAATTTTAGGACAAGGCTCAAAAACAAGACGGTGTAGGCGGCGTGCCCCGTCGGCCGGTGTACAACCAACGATGCAATGTTATTCCTAACTATTCTTAATTTTTTTTGTCTTGATGCGACTTTCTATGTAATTATATGAGAAAGAGGGTGGTAAATCTATTTTTCTCTATTTTTACAGTCCATTTAGTGACAGTTAATGGTGAAATTCAACACTACTTTTTGCGTATATTCAATTTAAGAAATACAATATATGTACTGTCATGTTTGTAAAAAATGTATTGAAATCTTTTTATTACCATAATTTCCATTCCCTATATTATAGATAAAAATAAGTACGACTCATATCAAAACTTGAAATGACTGGTGTACGCTTTATGCGGACATATTTAATTGTATCGCGTATTTGGTGCGTTGTTTCATTTAAATTATATACTTTATTTATTTATTTTTCCATCGGTATCCTTGAGACGGGTCGCTGTGCTGCAGCTACCTGTGTGGGTTTACTTCGATCTATATTTTATTTATAATTAGAGTGTTTTAAAAAGTAAATATTTGTTTTTTGTTTGTTCGGTAGCAGGAATATATGAAAACTAACGTAAGCCCGCGACTTCGTTCGAGTAGATTGTATATATAGAGATAAAATGTTATTGCAGTAAAAATGTTAAGAATTCCTACTTGGGAGAATGAGGAGAATTTTCACTTCCCCGCTCTGGTAGAGAAAGCGCGGCGCTGAGCTCAGGCACTCATCATGCAATGTCTCAAAAAGTTGCTGGTGCGTGAGGAACGAAATGTCTTATTTAGCACTAGGTTACCTCTGTCTACCCTGCTATGCAGTAAAAAAGCGTGGAACTGCTTATCTTTGTGCCATAGGTATAGGTACTCTACCACAGCCTACTTTCTAGTAACGGAAGAGTTTGACATATGTATATAACGTAAGCAATTAAACTTACTCAGATAAGGCCAATTTTTATTATTTTTTACACCAGGAGGTATATTTAAGACCTTACAAACATACTTAAACAATTCTTCAAATATCACATTATGGTTTTGTCCGGTACAAACTATATGGTTATTTTCTTTATAATTTTATTATACTTAGTATATTATCAAATGAACCCAATACTTTAGTCATCTTACTTTATCATCATCATCTCATTAGCCTTACTTAGTTTGTATTAATTAAAATAATATAACACCTCTACATATAGGTTTAAAATATTCTATCTGAAATAATAACAATAATTTTCTAATAAGTATCAAAAAATACCCATAAAATTATACTATTTTTTATAATTAGTTAAACTAAACATGTTAATAAGTTTCTCAACACTATATATTTATCGTATCTCGTATAATTGAATCGTTGTCTTCATACAATTTAATACGATCGCCTACGTTTTGGAGTTGACTGTTATAGTTAGTGTTATTGGTTGCTTGTTTAAATAACTAAGGGAATAAATTTAATCAGCCTTTGAATTACACAGAGTTGAAAGTTTTGTTCTAGATGGCGTACCGGCCTTAAAGATATCTTACAAAGAAAACATATATTATTTGAAAAAAAAACATGTATTGTTTATTTTTATACATATATATAAATCAATAAGTACATACATTTAATATGACGAAAAGGATTAAAAATTAAAAGTAAAGTAGGTAGGTGTACCTAATAGGAGAATATAGCTAGTATTAAACAATCATTATATTATGTATAAAAAAACCTTTTAAGCAGATTGCGAAATCCGAAACCGGAATGCGTACGAAAACGGGATAAAATAGGATTTTACGTTTTATGGTTCACGTACCAAGTTTCTAAAAATAAAAAATATATATTTTAATATATTATGTTTTTTTATTTCATTTAATTTGTTCTTTTTTGCTCTAACGTGTTGTTGGTAATACGGGAACGGTAGCAAAATCATGTTACGTGATACGACATCATCTTGATGCTACAGTAGTTGACTTTGAATTTACAATTGCTGAAGTGCGTGCTTTGAATGAATATATGTGTAAGCTTTAACTGTACCTTTACTGAGCTTTAATTAAAGCTTTTTTTAATTTCATTTCAGTTAATAGAAATTCACATTCTTACATGATCTGTAAAATAAATATTTAAATAAAATTAACTTTATTTAAGTATATGTATACATATATCGTGTAAGTATATAAAGTAAAATTTTAACGTTCTCGTTTTTTATGTAACTCTTCTAATACCTACTCCCGATTTTCTTTGTTTTCGACTCATACATGTTCTAGATGGCGTACCGGCCTTAAAGATATCTTACAAAGAAAACATATATTATTTGAAAAAAAAACATGTATTGTTTATTTTTATACATATATATAAATCAATAAGTACATACATTTAATATGACGAAAAGGATTAAAAATTAAAAGTAAAGTAGGTAGGTGTACCTAATAGGAGAATATAGCTAGTATTAAACAATCATTATATTATGTATAAAAAAACCTTTTAAGCAGATTGCGAAATCCGAAACCGGAATGCGTACGAAAACGGGATAAAATAGGATTTTACGTTTTATGGTTCACGTACCAAGTTTCTAAAAATAAAAAATATATATTTTAATATATTATGTTTTTTTATTTCATTTAATTTGTTCTTTTTTGCTCTAACGTGTTGTTGGTAATACGGGAACGGTAGCAAAATCATGTTACGTGATACGACATCATCTTGATGCTACAGTAGTTGACTTTGAATTTACAATTGCTGAAGTGCGTGCTTTGAATGAATATATGTGTAAGCTTTAACTGTACCTTTACTGAGCTTTAATTAAAGCTTTTTTTAATTTCATTTCAGTTAATAGAAATTCACATTCTTACATGATCTGTAAAATAAATATTTAAATAAAATATACTTTATTTAAGTATATGTATACATATATCGTGTAAGTATATAAAGTAAAATTTTAACGTTCTCGTTTTTTATGTAACTCTTCTAATACCTACTCCCGATTTTCTTTGTTTTCGACTCTAAAATCTTTTATTAAAGGTTGATGATAGTCATTTATTTAAAATTTTAATAAAATTCTTTACTTAACATTTTATTACAACTACAAAATTCTACAACAGGAGTTTTCAATTAAATGATAGCTTTTGTGTTTTTTGATATCACATTTTTTTAAAAACGTGTAACATATATTCTTAACAAATTATTGTAACAATATAGACATTGATATGACCTTATAATGGGTAGAAATTCAATATTAATGACCAAAATAGTAATAGAGTATGAGTATAGTAATACCAATAAAATCATTATTAATAATATGTTTGAAGCTAGGAGCTAGTGATAAAATTTTATTTCAAGTAATTTTTCCAAGCATATTTAGGTATAGGTATGTTTTACATGTTATAAGTATAAAAAAGATAGTAAAAATATGAGTATAAAATACATATAAATAGTTTAAGCTAGTAACTTATAGTTTCTAATGAATAAGATATCTCATTACATACGTTTTATAGCAGTGTCTCGGGCACTCAGGTCGGCCTACGTGAAATGCGGCCGTGTAACTTGATATCCAGTGTAGGCCGTTTGCTTGTGCTTTATGTTCTTTTTTCCTTTTTTTCGTTTTTATTTTAAACAATGTTGTGGTTAGTTTTAATGAGAAACTAGTTTTGTTTATACTTTATAGAAAAAAAACTTATAAAGGTTAAATTTATTTGTAATTTTTATTAAAGGAAAATCGTTTTCTTTAACTTTTGGTAAAATATGAAACTATTGGTCTATGACTAGCCTTTTATGTATGTTGTTAGTCTGTTTATTATGAGTATGTAAATAAGCTTTTATTCAATCTTCAACAAAGAAAAAATATATAACATTAAAAAAATATAGGTATCTACCTACTTTCATAGTACGTTTTTAAAAAATCTATAAACGAAACGATCCAATTTTTAATAACTTAAATTATCTGTGGTAAATTAATAAATTACATTTTTTTTCATTCATCGTCATGGAGTCTAATAATTGACGCAATAATTAATATTTACATAGACAATTGTTTGTACAGCCTTTTTCATGTAAAATTGTGGCGGGGAATTTGCATGTGTGAGGTTAATTTAAAAAATATTATTATAAAAACGTTTAAACGCCAATTAGGTAATGTTACTTTATTGTTTCTGTATTATCTATACTAATATTATAAACCCGAAAACATTTAATTGGTTCTACTGGTTCAAATCAAGAAATCCTTCTTTTGTAACCCATTTTACAAAGTTATAGGTTGTATTATATTACGTTAATCTTTGTCCTGTAACTAACTCATTATCAAACTAATTAAATAATTATGTGGCAAACTCGTACTGGAAATATTATTGTAATACTCATAGTGGGAATACCATTTGAAAATGCAAGCGAAGCCGCATGTAAAAATTAGTTCTTAATATACGAAAATAATCAATTATGATGTTATCATAATAATAATCAATCAGTGTTACGTAGTTAATCAAAACAGTTACCTACTAAGAGGATGAAACCGAAAGTTTGTTTAAAATATTGCTATTTATATACAAATTCGTCGTCGATAAGATAATGATTTTCGATGACTCTTACCCACGCCAAAACCGGACGTATTTTATTCTATAGTAATACAATAAAAAGAGTGAATAGTTTTCATAATTTTTTTATTCATTATAATATAGATTATACACCTACTTTTAAAGTCAGTCAAATAAATACACGAATTTTCGCTTCTTAATTTTTTTTCTTCAAAATAAATATCACTAAAATTGTACAACAATAAGCTATTTACATTATATCACAAATAATATTTAATGGGACCTAGTTTATTAGTAGCAGGTAGACACTTCTACTTACAGTCAGTTCGATCCACATGGAATATTCGAAAACTCGAACTAAAGAACAAACGCTCACTTCTTTTAAGAACTATCGCACATCTAATCCGATATAACTAAAATGACTGGATTACTTAGCGTACACTAACTCACTCACTGCACTGGCTATTAAGTAGCTTAAGTTCACAGCTTTTCGAAAGCCCTAGAATTGGTAAGCATTTCTCTCGTCAGTCGCCACACCTGCTTTGCAGCGTTCTCCATAGCAGTCGGGGATTTCCCTTTAAACAAGTCGACGTGTGGAAGAAAATAGTGAGGACACCGACGACACTGCAATGAGGATATCAGCTGAAGGAAGATTCCATTTATTCTGTCGCCGATAGCTCCTTCATCCCATTCGTGTTCCCTGGGATGTTTCTCACACTCGTACAACAGTAGTGTTTTCATATGATAACACGTGACCGGGTTGCCCGGCAAATCCAGGTGTCTATCTCTGATAGTTTTTAGTATACTAAGGCATTTCCGCCGACATCCGCCTTGAAGAAGACGATTTTCTGCCTCAAAGAAACTTAACACCCATGCGTCTCCCTCCATGGCGGAATTTTTGCCTTGCAATGTTAAACATTCCTTTGAAAGAAGATCAAATCCTTCAGTTTTTACTTCGGCCACAATGTTGGGATGTGGCCACGGTATGGTCGGTAAGGGCCAGTGTGCCGCAGACCTGGGCCACAAGCCGGCACATTTAAAAGCTGGCGTTATTTGCACTATATATCTTTCGCGTATACGCAACTTCACTTCAGTAGTTTCTGCAATCATCTTAACACAATCTCTGTAGGAGCACTTGTCGCAGGCTTGAGCCACCAAAGTCTGGAATCGCGATCTGATTTTTCTCGCAGATAAATAGCCCGACGCGGTGATGAACTCGACCCACAGGGACATGGAACGCTTTCTTCCATCGCTGAGCTTCAAGACGGCACAGCCAGGTAAAGAGCCGTCGTCGACGAAATTCAAAACTCCCATTTGATTAAGGTATATGATGATTTCAAACTCATGAGGCGAGACGACCTCGAGGCCGTCAAAGCGGCCATTGTAGTCGGTCAACGAGGATATAAACCGCGGCTCCTGCAGCTCCACTTCTTTGAGCACGTCTTGCACTATCCTGCATACTTCGTGGATAGTTTTCGCGATCTGGGCCTTGCGGTTCGCGACCCGCTCGTTGTAGTACTTGTTCATCTGGTAGACTAGCTTGGATTGAGCCGCCATCATCTCAGGTGGGACGAGCATGGTGGCTTCACCCGGTTATCATGGTCCGGCGGCGTAGCACGCACGCGCACGGCACGCAGACGTTCTAAGACTGAGCGGCTGCGACTCGACGGACGACAAAAGGCTGTATCCGCCCATGTCGATGCCGGCCAATGAGAGCAGGCTTTTCTTTCTCGCTCATTTAGAATTACATTTGCGGGAGCGAGACACAAACAGTTCTTTGGCGAGGCGTTAGCTTAGTATTGATCGAGCGTAGACCCCGCCTCTTCGCAATAGGTATTCGGCGCTAAGGTCGTGATCGTAATTACATGATCGGCTTAGAACGATCCTCGTTAATTCGGTAGCCGAAGACCGATGCTATTAATGGCAACGTCTTGCGTTGCTTTTTTATCATGTTTTTAATTATAAGAGCTAATTTAATTCGCTGTTGGCACGCATGTCATAACTTGTGATATCAGATGAGCTTTTATATGTAATTTGTCGCAAGTTTTTCCATATGTAGACAGATATGTATATATGTACAGATGTGCTATGTCGTTTACATCGTAACGCCTGGGATTCTCTAAATGGTCTGTTAAACATTAATTTCATAGTTTATTTACATCCGATTCACGTGTAATGAAACTTGATTATGTACATATTTTGTTTTTGTAATTCAATACCTTATCTAATTTCTATGCAAAATTTACCTAGTAGGTATAGACTTGCACAAGAATGGAATAAATTATTAATGTTTATATTCTTAGCGCTTTATAAGACCTTAGTTGTTTAATAAACACCTTTATATGCCTTAACTGCCGTAAAATGTGTGATCATTACAAACAATGGTATTTTCACTATCCATATTCCAGTTAAAAAATAAATGCTTCATATACCTAAATAAATGTAGTTCTATAGATGAATAATAATATTTTACATTATTTTACAGTACAGTTAACCTTTTGTTGTAATTTAGTGAAAACTCTAATAAAATCTGTAATTATGTGTAATTTCGTTCTCTTTTATAAACATTTCAAATCAATTCTCATCTAATTTCAAAGCAATATCAATGTAGAGTCACATCCATTCGAAAAAATATTTTTATATACCTATAAAAACTTCGTTACAATAGGAATATTACTTATTTCGTTAAATAAAACAATCATGTAGACAAGTAAACTTATTTTGTTATATTTATAGAGAAATAACGTTGTGCTAATTGTGCTAAGAATAATATTGGCAAATTATTAAACAAGCTTAAAATTTTAACAATTTAATGTCAATATTAAAAACATATTATTATTAAAAACTTACTGTTCCCTCCAAGTATTAGGTATAGTTATATTAATTTAAGGAATTTAATGCTGTTAAAGCTCACTTGGTAAGCTAATTAGTGTTATACACTTATTATAAAATAATATTTTAAAAGAGCAACTGTTTCTTGGTGCTGTTCTTGAAGGCTCTTCTCAATAAAAACTGCCTTCCAAGCCGGTGGTAGGTGGTAGCCCTGTACTTAACTTGCCGATTCAAAATTTTAATCATAGCCTGATTTTTATATTATTGTTATACTCGTATTGAACTTTAAAATTTTAATTCTAAGTATTTACAAATAAATAAACCTCCATAAGCTTAAATAATTTCAACAATTATTTAAAAATTGGTTCAAAGTTATATTCTCCCATTATATAGATATAGATTTATAATTAGTAACAAGTATTCAAGCAAGTATAAGCATAAGCGTGAGTCCCCTTCCGTACTGGAATGCCTATTTCGGTCGGGATTGATAGTGCCGCGCGTCGTGATGGATGGCTCTAAGACGCTTGATTTACGCGACGTCCGCGCGATTCATGCGGGACGCGGGTACCTGGAGAATGGGGAATGCTACCAGATTTAGACTTTGTAGCACTTTGTTGCTCTAGTTTAGATAATTGGAAAAAATATATTTAAAAAAACGTACTTAGTTGTTGATTTAAAACCGTAGGTAGTTTTCGCCTCCAAAAAGTTAATAAATATTTTATGGGTCTGAGTATACGTGTATATAATAAAATTCCGCAGTGTATTCTTAGTTTGCCACTACCTAAATTTAAAATATCTGTAAAAAAAATTCTAACAAGTAAAGCGTAGAGGATAAGCATGTATGGAATTAATGTTTATTGAATGTAATGCAGGATAGCTGCCAGCAAATGTAATAGATTGTACCATTGATTTTGAAAAGAGCAACTGTTGAGTTTCTTGCCGGCTCTTCTCAGCAGAACTGCCTTCCGAACCGGTGGTAGC
>DWNA01002751.1:0-11130 GCA_018249835.1 Heliconius besckei
TAGACGTCGTACTAGATTCGAAACTCTCCTTCCGGCCGCACATCACATATGTCAGAAACAACTAGCATTCGTCCTTATGCTTGGGTCGTGTCGCCCACACCAAAGATAGACCTCTTTCAGAGGTTTCTTTCAGAGGTACGCAACGTGGACCAACACAAAGATTTCGAATTAGAATCGTTAAAGGAATTCTGCAAACGCCTAGCCAAGCGCTTCTATGAGCATGCAGATTTCCAATCCAACAGCTCATTGTCGAAGCATGTCGCTCACCCACACTAGCTACTTCGACGCCCTTGCAGCGTCCTTCGAGATCCAGTCCATGCAATCACAGTCGCAAACGCCATAGGCAGCATTCACTCTTCAGTCTCACGACACACTTTCCGCCGCCGAAAGAGGTGGCGAGGCCAGTCCTATCTCACGGCACGTCCGCGCCTCGGTGTGACACGGCCCAACGAGCCGAGCGTCCATCAAAGCTCGTACTTTTTCTACAGGGGCGAACCACTCTCGCTATCCCAAGATAAATGTTTTTGACATAAACAAGATGATGTTGTAAGCGTTCCGTTTTTACCCTTTTGGATTACGGAACGATAAAAAAACACTCAATAGCAAATAAAACTACATTAAAATCCGTTCAGACTTACGCAAAATAAGGCAGACAAATAGATTCAAAGTGGACAGACAGACGCTGCGTCTCCGCTATTTAGATTTATAATATGATAAATTATTCTTAGAAGAGAATGGTGGGGACTTGGTCTACGTAAATATTTCATATTGACGTTCTGGAATCGTTTGATATATATAAGCAGATTTTTAGTCGACACTAATTTATTATAAACAAAGACGTGGCCATGACTTCATTCTCTGACCGTATGCCCCGAACAATTTGAGCTCTTTTAGATGATTAACAGCTTTATAGCTCTTTCAAATAAAAACGTAACATAGTAGCCGCTACTGTTAAGGAGAATTGATACATTATTAGCTCAGAAAATAAAAATTTTATGTGACATAAAATTATAATCATAGCTTTTTCAATAATGTGTGCTTCTGTCGAAACCGTTTATATTTCCGTTTCTCTTAAAATACGATACGATATCATAATACGTAGATAAAATAATTATTAAATAAACTTCATTTTGATTGCAAAAAAAATTACCTTGACATTTGTCAATATAATTAAAAAATCGAAATACGTAACCGTATTTAGGTAAAAATTTACATAGGTACCTATTATACTTTAAAAACAAAAATAGAATCTAAACTAACATTACTCTCTTCGAAACAAGAGTTATAGCAATTTGTGAGCTACATAAACGTGGTGGTGGACACTTAGCAAATGGGCTAATAGACTATAGCATCACCAATTTCACTTCCTCGAGTGGGCATCGAACCCACAACCTTCGCGTTACTGTCACACCCTTGACCCGCCACGACGGCCTCAAGACTATAGCACTATAGCAAATTAAATATAATCTCAACATACAAAACCGTAATATTAAACCATACAGTTCCAAACTGGTACTTTAGTCGTAAGTAAGTTTTAGTCCACCAAAGTTCTAATATAATAGAGTCATACTTCTGTATGTGTATCTATAGTATAATAACGAACTGCTAGGCAAGTCGCAAGGTAACGACGGCCCGTTTCCACACTTTTGTGATCCACTTTCGTCGACATTAGAAGCGTCCCTACCTGCTATATATACGTGATTGAGTTAGGCGCGGCGTCATGCGGCTATGCGGTCATTTCAGCAGTGCGGCCTACCCCCACAACGTAAAGAAAACGTATAAAACTTATCAATAGATAGGGTAACAAAGGGGGAACGAGGTTAAGTTTCAATAGTCTCTTATGTTTCCTATTTCCTATAAGCCTGAATGCAGAGAAATGTAAATCACAATTATGAAAATAAATAAAAATGACGTAATAAAGTCGTATTTTCACTATACGCTGTGTCATACAAATTGTTTTACAGAACCAAATGTGGCCTGTCATATTGTGTGTGTATTTAAGCTAATTATTGAAAGGCCTTGTGCTCGCCTAATGTTTAGTTTAAATGTGAAAATGTGCTAACATAGCAAAAAAATGTAATTAACTAACTTGTTGTTAGGTAAATCTGCGACTTCACACGCGTGATTTTAAATGGAAATGACTAAAAACTGTGCATGACTATGACACATTCTATTAACGATTGACGTGACGTTATGTAGCTTATTGATTTCCTCAATAAATAAACTATTTTTTAGCTTCACTCTGTATCCCGCACAAAACAGGACAGACAGAGGGAACCTGAGAGCCTAGTGTCAATACACTCCGTTAACTATTAAGACACTTCAGTTCCTCACTATTCACCGAATTCTTGAGGCATTCCGTGTTGAGTTGTCCAACTCAACGGTGCGCTTTGCCTCGTTACTAGAGTAGGGAAATGAACATATTAAATATTTCATTCCCCAAAGTGGAAATCGTACCCACAACCGGAGCGTTTACAATCGCATAAAAGGCCTTACATTGTGATGTAACAATCATCACAAAGTAAGATCTTTTGTTTTTCTTTGGCATTCATCTGTTAGTTGACATAATTATTATATCAAACTACCGCCAGCGATTTCGATTTTTTAATTGCCTCGCGTGTCATGTTATGGCGGGACACATCTCCCATATCAAGAATGGGCATGTATCGAAGTCAGCTGTGTGGATAAACCCACCCATTACATCAGGTTAGATAAACCCCGAAACAAAAACGTCGGGTGTCCAGAAATGTATAATACCTACTAAATATACGCGAATATTTCAGTCCGATAGTTTCATTTAAAATATTCATCACAAATAAAAAAAAAATAACTAGTCTTCTGAATTTATATCCGGACAAGTTTGGATGGAATCTAAAAATATCACCTTCACGTTGTATCTGGAATTCTGGAGACATTGCCTAATATTATTATTAGTATATTATATGTATTGTATGTATATATAGAATACATTCCATTAGCATCGGTACTGTCTTCCTTAACGTTAGGCTATAATTATAATGTATATTGAACCACATAATAAAATTAATCTTTAGGTCAGCTTCAATTAGATAAATCATTATTTAAATTAACCGACAGAAATATTTATGTGTCAACGGGAAGTACCGTATAAGTCCCTACCTTATAGAATACTACACATTTTATTTTTCAAGAAGTTAAGTTTGCATTAAAAAAAAAAGAAAGGTAAAGGTTGTTAGTTTTATACAAAATGAGTGTATATGCTTGTTTGTACTTCCTATTTAAATGGTGGTAAAGTATTTGACGTTTAAAAAATGAAGCATGTAACTTCTTATTTATAATAAAATTAGTTGACCTTATATATATATTAGTTTTTATATTATTAGTTTTTAATACAAGCGTTCCATGGAGTGCTATTCTTTCGAGATCTCAAAGATTAGATCAAGCGGTTTAGATATGAAAAATTACGACATATACGAATAAAAGTTTATATTAGGCACTTAAAAATTAAGTACAAAATAAACGACATACCTAAAATACGGATGGCACTTCACTAAAAACTTTTGATTTCCAATGCAAAGCATCCATTACGGTTACCTGAAAAAAAAAAAAAAAAAATGTCACGTAAAGCTCATTATTATAGTGTTCATATCAAAATTAAATGAATATAATTTTATAAAAAAACATTTTTCCTAATTTCTAATTATATGTACATAGATATATTAAATAAAGATTTAATGTGTCAAAATGTTTTTTTTACTAAGCAAAATGTAATAAAGTCGACGGCGTGTGTACTGTACCTATAAACACGGGGATACCAATATACAAGTATGTGTTCATCGTAAGCCAAATCGTTAAACCTAGATTGACTACAAACATAAAAGAATTAGGTCGATCCCTAGCGGGTGCTACCCCATAGCAGAGTAGATTTGGACAACCCTGTCATGGTCGAGATTAGGGCGGAATGGGGTGTGGCGGCACCGTGAAATGTCGCGCCATTTCACCGCAAGCTGACGTCACGGGCCACTCCTGACATTTCGAATGAAGCAACAAAAACCAGCCCTACCCTACCCGCGACGACTGATAACTGGAAACCTTTAATATTTTCAACTTGCGCTCTTCATTTCCACTATGGCTCGTCTTTTAATGCCACACTTTTATAGCTCTCCTTGGCATTTATAAGTTAAAAACCCACATACATATTATAAAGTATGTATATATTTTTTATTAATTTTATCAACTATTAAATTTAGTGTGCTTTTATTATTTATTTATAATATTGTTATCACTATTAATTTATTAATTTATTTATTCTATTATTAGCTTTGCAAGCAATTGGTGTTATAGGCGACTTGTCATAAAATATTTCTTTAATTATTTCTATAAATAAATAATTTTAAAATATGTGAAAAATGTTTTAATAATTTAATTATTAATGAAACTGATGCAATGATAAAAACCAACTACTTTACAGATAATAAAGTTTGATGGTTAAAAACATATTTTTTTTCATTTTACTTTTGATCTTTGTAAAATCAGGCAAATTCTAAACTTAAAAGTGGATTATATAGCAGGTACTATTATAATGTAAGTACATATGACGCTGTGGATATCTAAAGTATTGCAATAGAGGAGATAAGATATTCCACAGGTTTTACTTAACGTAGATTTAAATTAACATTTAATATTGTAAAGTGACTGATAAATGTAACATTTCCATAGATTATTATAACCAATTTGACAAGCAATATAATTAATATAGAAATCAATACTAAGAAAAATTGTATATTATACAAATTTAATATAATATATTATACAAATATAATAAATTTTTATTGTGTTATTAAAACATTTTTAAAATGATGATTACCTATTTTTAGTATCAATTTGCACTTTCTATTATATTGCAAAAGGAAAGTTCAAGGTGTCTCAAGACGACATTGCTTTGATAGTGAATATTTTAGTAGTCTAATTGATTCAAGTGTGAGAGTTTCCACCTGTCACTTAGCCTTCAATGGTTCACTGTACTAAAAATTGTATTCTAAGTAATAAATTTATTCTTCCTTAATGCAAAGTAATTTATTATTTTAATGTTAAGATAAATTATCATCATAATAGCCATAGAAGGCGAGGGTCATAGATTTAAATATGAAATGCTAATAATGATAAGTGTTTTACAGACCCTGGCAATAGGCGGGGTTAATGTCAGGAGGAAGAGTTTTTTACAATACAGATATATTACATAATTGCATTGCATGTTGGTTTAATGGAGCAGCATCAGATTGTAAACAGAGTTCGATCCACTCATAGGAATGATTTCATTTCAGTTATTTTTATTTTCGTATATCATATTTTCGTTTTTTTTATTCTGTATCTTTCGTAATAGTGAAAAGATTAATGTAAAGTAGAACTTAATAGTTCTCAGTAATTAGAACTTAGTGGTGGATGCCAAATGGATGGTTACAGTATTTGAAGGACTGGAAAAGCACACTTAATGTAGTCTATGTTACAGGTTTATGCACTCCCACTGCAACACAATAGTCTTTAAAAATATATTTAAAAAGATAATAACACAATTGGAATGAGTAGCATGTCATATCTGTGCATTTTAATATTTGATGATTAAGAGTTTAATTCTCACTTTTTTCACATTTCCGCACTCTAGATCCCAAGTATTAAGGAATGCAGAAAATTGAGCATGCAGAAATTTGTCTCTAATTGGGAGGATATGGAACATATGTAAAGATAAAAAACAGATTGAGCCTATTGTGGCACAGAGGCACAAGTGAGCAAGTATAAATGCAATAATTATAGTTTTGATTCCCACTTGACCGAACTAAATATTTAATATTTTCTCACTCTACTAACAAGGCAAAGCTTGAGTTCCATCATCATTCCGTGCATTCCATCAGCATGCAATGCACAAACAGATGGAAAGTTAGGAACAGAAACAGAGTGCTAACACTCCCTCTGCCTACCCTGCTGGCAGGTGTACAATGTAAAGCTAAAAGAATGCCAGACATTTATTAAAATCGTTAATAGTGTGATTGATGGAATGATATATATTTGCATGTTTTATTTTACTGTTGTACAACAATAGAGTAAAACAAGAAATATAATCTCTTTGGTTGTTTACATAAAAGTAATATCTTAATGGAAAGATTATAGTAAAAAGCCTATGATTGTAATAAATATTTTCTTTTCAACAAATATCACATATTTCACAATAATAAAAAATATAGTTTATTGCTTTTGGCTCTTCACTGATAGCTTTTATATTTATGAAACTTAATTATTTGAGATAAAAGGGATATAATATAGAATTACATTGCAATATATGGTTTTCGAAAATATTCTCGAATTCAGTATAAAAGCTTATTAAATCGATGTCTTAGCATTTACCCGGTTACAACAGGTTGGTGGCTATATTTTGGTCAACTATAAATAGACGTATCGAACTGTGACATCGACATAAATATAAACTTTCAGGCGAAGTTTATGAACATTATATGATTACGTATACCATTTTTAAGTATTTCGTTTATATTTAAAAGTGAAAGTAAAGGCAAAACTTGACAAGTATGTTTATTATAAACAATTTATTAATAGTTTCTATAGTAATATTGTACTTACGCTTATAAATACAACACTAAAGAGATATATATACAAAAGTTCGATTTGCTTCTATTAATATTTATTTGTATTCAACTGTAGTAAACTTAAACCACAACCACAAATCCACAATTTGCACAAACTGACAACGTTTGACAGATGAATCACAGATATTTATATATGTAGGTATAAAAAAAAGTTTTGTTGTACGTGACAATGTTGAAGTAAAACGTTCTCAAATGGCACGCCTAAAAGCTATAAACATATTAATTTGTTAAATTAATTGTATTAATTTGATTATAAACAAAAGGACAGCAAATAAGGTAAAAATTCATCGTTCATAATATTCTCACAAAAACTAAACATTTATTAGATTTTTACTTAATTAAAGTTTTGCATTCAATTGTAAATTTAAAATATGTTTGTAATAGCTAAAGTTGTTTGTTATATAATTTAAGATATACTGACTTCGTGAATAACGGTATATAATACAAAAGTTATGTTTAATGCCAAAATTATAATAAAAAAATATTCTAACACCAGGATAAACTGGATGAAGGTAATAAAATATTATAGGTAATTAAAATAGCTTAGTATTTTCTTAAAACCAATAAAAAATTCAATGTAATGAATTTATAATCTTTAAAATCAAAATTCTAAAAACTATAAACATAATTTTTCGCTTCTTTGCTACCTGTCCCTTTGGGTAAATGTATTCTGTGTACATGTCATATCTGATGTCAAATGCTCGAATAACTACTAAAATTACAAAAACGTTGTTTGACTTGTTTGTTTACGCCTATGAGTAAATGTGTTCTGTGATAACAAGGAACATATACTAGGCCTATAATAAACGTATAATAAACAATCGCAATACATACATTTTAATCAATAATATAATAATGAATATCTCTATAGAAAAGAAAAAATTGGATTGTTCTGCATTGCCAAAGGGTTGGCAAAGAGAAGAAATTATAAGAAAAACTGGATTGTCTGCAGGCAAAGTTGATGTTTATTACTATAGGTAATAATTACTATTTTTAAACAAAATATCCTATAGATTGCAAATATTAATTAGCAAATTTCTGAATTAAATGATTGACTCTGTTACAATCTTATTAGTTTATAAATAATGTTTTACCATAATGTCTTATTGATCTTTTACCTGTATTATATTATGGAATTACCATTAATATCAATATTGCGTATATGGACTTTTATAAACAGTAATATAAAATCATAAAAGTAACTTAACTAATAAAAAGTTAAAAAATCCACTATCCTGATATTTTTATTCATATCACTTAAAAACGTCATAAATCACTAAAAAACATTCAACATAATTGAGTATTTAATTATTGTTACAAACAATCAATATTCTAAAACTTCATTGCTACTTATTTTTAACATACTAACTTTTCATAGCTGTCTTGAGTGGTTTGTCGTGACAATAAATTTTCTATAGCCCAACAGGTAAAAAGTTTCGCAGTAAACCCGAGCTAGTGCGTTATCTTGGTGATAGTGTGGACTTATCGTGTTTTGACTATCAACAAGGTCAAATTAACACAATGCTCCTGTGCAAGGCCAAGAAAGCTCGAGCTCAATTTGATTACAGGTTCCCCTTAGTGTCATATCTCACTTGTGTTGTGTTCATTAGTGCAGTCCCGCTTTGTGTTACATTTTTACATGCTCTATCCAACAGCTTGTATCTGCGTATTCTACATTTAAACTTCTAAATTAATCACCACAATTTAGGCCACAACTTCAAATGGAAGTTACAAAAATATAGTTACAAAAATACATACAGTTCCACCTTGTAAAGCTTTCTGTTATTACCACTTATGTAGTTAGCTAGTTATTTTACTATTAACATCAACACAATGCTTTCTTTCATGCAAGCTTCGAATATAATTTTAGCAATGAGGTTGTTATATCATTAAAATTTTTAAAGGCACAAAAAATATATTACATTTTATATTATATTTGTTATTATTTGATTTCTGAATTGTTATTCAAAGTCTGTTAAAGTTAAATTAATTATGTAAAAAAAGTCACTAATTATTAATTTAATTAGTAATATTTGCTTTTATAATTAATAATGATTTAAGGGATCATCAAGTATTTCATTCTTTATAAAATGTTAATAACAAAGCCTAGTTACATACTAGCATGACTAATTTTGCATGTTAATTTGTGTTTTATTGTGTATACTTGATGTTTGTAGAAATACTCTTTAGGTATTTGGTTTTTGTGTGTATTAAATAAGACAAACCAAACTGTTACATCTTTACAAATATACTTGTAACTTTAATATTGATACTATAATGATATACAGTAGAAACTTGATTAATTATTGTTTTTAATCCAACAGAAGAATTAATATCTGGATAATTAATGAAATATGTATGGAAATGAAATAACAGTACATTTGTATATTATTTGAAAATATTTATTATCATTAGTACTTTAGCTCACTAATTCGAAATTGGTCTTTCGTTAAAATGTCTCATTTCTACAAATACATGTACAGAACGGTCAGCAAATTATGGTTGCCATGAAGTTTTTAAACATGACACTCAGAAAGAGATAATCAAATGTAAAAAAACAGCTAACTTTAGTACGGTCACAACTATTTGATAGTCCAATATATTCCATATATCAAACGTCCTATAATTGAGTCTCTATTGTATAGCATTATTAAATATTTATCATAGGTATGTGTACAAATATTTTTATGAATTTCATAAATTAATGTTTTTTTATCACAGGGGTGTTCGTTCGGACACTTCACTTGTGCCTCCAATACGACAAACTGCATCTATATTTAAGCAGCCAGTCACTGTTTACAAGACTCAAGAAAGTAAAGTGAAAACTGACCTCAAACAAGGCACACAAGAAAAACCGAAACAACTCTTTTGGGAAAAACGTCTAGAAGTAAAATACACTACATTTTATATTATAAGCATATTTTATATCAATATTGTTGTTGTTGCTGCATTTAAGCGAATGATTATGTTTAATCAATTTCATGTTCCCACTCTGATAGACTAAATGTTGCATTGAGTTGTACCGCTCAACACATGTCTCAATAGATTGGAGCGTCATCTGAAAGCAGACAATTGAGTCGGAGTCTTAACAATAGGTTCCCATTGCCTTCCCTGCTATGTGGAAGAATTCGAGGACCTTTTATTATTACTAGTTAGTTTAAGAGTATATATATATATAAAACAATTTTTATTATTTAGGTACCAAATTTGTTGGTGCTGGCAATTTTTTGTAAATTATCTTCTCATTTTGAAACTGCTTTCAGGGACTGACTGCCTGTGATTCTAATGGGGTAGTTGGGACAACATCTCTACCAAAATATATCAAACCTCTGGGACCGTATACTTCAGACGCTACAACAATACAGTCCTTAGCTACAGCTTTACATGTTTCATCACAACCCATTACAGGTAAAATTAGTACTGGATTCTACCTACCTTAGATAGAAACTAGACTGTCAACATGCTTTTTTACTCTTTTCATAGATACTTTTTAGGTCGTAAAATCTAGGTAAAAATGAAAATAATTTGAGTATACTTTCGCTTTGCGCTGTATGACGTATATAGCAAGGTATGCAGAGGAAATGTAATGTTAAGACAATGTTACACACTTTCCGCCCAATATTCGAGAAATTGAGTTTTGAGGTGCTAAACTCAACGCCGTGCTTAGTCGTGTTACTAAAGCGAAGATAATTTCCCTGAGTATAACCTCGTAAACTGTCGCGAAAATACTTTATATAAGTTAAAAAAAAACAAAACAACATCCACAGGTCAAACCGGATCAAAACAAACAATAATAGAGAGTCCTGGAGTTTTTTTAAATCCGGATCAGCCATTGATAGCTGCGGTGACCATAACAAAGGATGACCTGCGTCGGCAAGAGGAGCGTGTTAAGCGCGCGCGTTTGAGGCTCCACGAGGCCCTATCGGCCGCATAGGGGTGCGCCGGCGGGGTCACCTCCGCCGCCTCACAGGAAGAACCTGTCGAACTGATGCTCCCAGACTCTACTGCTGATTCACCTAAGCCCTCTAATTCTGAATGTATTGCTGATAGTACTAATTAGGTTTTTCTAGATTAGGTGTCAAAGACTTCAAAGTTTTTTCTTCTTCTTTTGTTCTATTAATTGCCATCAGTTGATAATGACAATAACAAGTTGGACTGGATTATTTATGCTATTTGGGTTGTGCCATTGCCCCAACTTGACAAAGGGTATTGAGACTCACCCAATGAGCTTTCGCTTTAAGTGTGCTACAGCTAAGTTGTCAAGCAGTTTGATTGTCTTTAAGTTTTATTAATATATGTTTTTTTACTTTGTGTTGTATTCTGCATAGAGAGAGGTAGGTGAACTGCTGCCGTTTCGCCGAATGCCGAATTCGTTAGCCACTATAATCAGTTTGGCTGGATTCTTTTATGACTGTTATTGGGTTTTAGAACCCAGCACACCAATCCATGGTCTTCAGCTTCAGACAATGTGCTTTCTTTTTTAGCATCTCAGTTT
>DWNA01002752.1:0-11130 GCA_018249835.1 Heliconius besckei
TTTGCACTTAGTATAGTAATTTGCACCGACTCTACAATATGCCAACATATAAAGCTGAAAGAAGAATACGATGAGTATTAAACAACATTTACTTAAAGCTTATTTGCCTTAGACTTTTGTGACAGAAATTATGCAATAACTACGGTAATATGCGAATTTGGACAGAAAAGAGTAATAAAAATGTGAAAATTTTATATTATCATTAGTGTAAAATTCTCAATTTATGTTGAAACACGTAACAATACGACATAAAGAGCTTTCACAATGATTCTAACGCGTTGATTGTTTTAACTGTCATTGTATAACCAGCCTAATGTAATGGCCGTGTAGGGTACTTATCACCTACGTTAAAATAAATAGTAGAAAGAATTTTGAATATTGTGTGAATAATTTGCCTTTAAAAAAAAATATTTTTATTATTTACCAATTTTTTTTAAATAAATATAAAAAGCCAATAGCTAGCCCTATTGGCTTTTACAGCGACACCGGGTGGGGAGGGAAGAGGGTACTCGGTCCCTGAAGATGTGCAGGCACTCTGTGGCTGCCTGTTGGAGTACACCCATCACAACTACGACACTGTGGTGACAATTTATTGTAAAATTGTAAATATTTTCAGTAAATACACAGGTGTAAAACTTATGTATAGTTTATCTATATATAACATATATATGACTTTTTAACTTTTTTGAAAATTAACACTTCTGTATTAATTAACCTTCTGTATTAATATATATATTAACGTATATATTAATACACGTATTGTGTAAAAGATT
The DNA here is from genome assembly GCA_018249835.1 of Heliconius besckei. Taxonomy (NCBI): domain Eukaryota; kingdom Metazoa; phylum Arthropoda; class Insecta; order Lepidoptera; family Nymphalidae; genus Heliconius; species Heliconius besckei. Next base: position 774 of record DWNA01002752.1, read on the forward strand.
TTCTGTTGTCCTTTTTCGTTTTGTAATTTATGTTTATGTTATTATATATATTGTATCTTTTATAATTAGTGTATAAATTCAAATGCCGTAAGGCCGGACACGATATACGCATGCAGTGTTTGCTTTCAAACGGCTATACATTATTGTTACTGTATTGTGCTCGTAATATTACTTATTCAAAATGTAATAGTCACTAGCAAACCAAATCAAATAAATAAATAAAAAATAAAATATACATCGGAAAATAGAAACGAATTAGATTGGAAATCTATACTTTTGAGCAACTTTGCCAGTCGAGACTGGTGTTCTAATCAAGCCTACTAGTAATGTAATGCAAAGCGAACCAGTTACGCAAATTATTTTTTTGCCGGACTGTCTCACTTTTCCTCGAGGCATGGTCGCCTTACTATTATGTCACAAAATAAGTAGGGCGGTATGCGAGCGTATTTTGTAATTATATCATAAATTTATTAATTTGAGTTGTAATTTTTTTTAAATACAATAGAAATAGAAATTATGTGTTTTCAAATTTAGTTTATAAAACTTATCAATAGATTAGAATTATAAATGAACACAAAAAGACCTGGAATATTTTTTCACATTGCTAGCAAAAACGTGTAAATATTTATAAATATAAAATATTATTATTAATTATATTTTAACATAAACAACAATAGGCCATTTTGGTGTGTGTACCAAAGCACATTAAAGTTCTCTTATATTATAAAAAAATCAGACAAACGGCTAATAGATGCTTAAACTTTTTCGCATATAAAACCTTAATTGGGTACTAACTCAAATCTTAAAACCAAAACTTACAACACAGCCTTTCGCAAATATTATATATAATGAGAATATTCCCAAGACGAATTTAAAATAAACAATAAATATAATTATATACTACATTTATGGAGTATAAATTAATGACGTTCCATAATACAATAGAATTACTTTATAATCTATATTAAAATGGCATCTAGATAATGATCATTAAAAAAATATATAAAGATAATGATAAAATGTCTGGTAAATTCAATTATAAAGTATACAATAGTAATATCTCACGAATAAATGACATGTTATAGTGAATTATAATAGCGATAATAATAGGTTTAAAAGTTGACTTTGCGGAATTCGCCACTATGGTAGAATGGATATATAGTGACTGTAATATAATATACTCTTCTGTTCTTAGTTTATGGTGTTTCGAGTGTGCTAGTAGAGCACAAATCACTACACCATGAAATAATAGAACTAAGATTTATGTATAGCACATTGTACATTCCAGGCGTCCTAGGTAGCTATGTTCGCAAGTACAGGATGTTACATTAAAATATTATAGCCTATAGACTTAATAGCCGATAAATGGACTATTAAAGACTAAAGTACTTTTCAATTTGAACCAGTAGTTCTTGAGATTACCGTATTCTACAAATTAAAACTTTTAGCTTTATGATATTAAATATAAATAGGTATTGTATGTGTATCATGAGGATGTGTGAAAAAAATATAAAAGTTGTCAATTAAAATGTACTAATTACATGCAAATATGCTCATTATTTCAATTTATAAACACTCAAGAGAAATTTTTAAGCTTATTTAGTTTTAACAAATTATCTACATAAAATTGGTTGCCATGAATTGTTGGAATTCATGAAGCGATTCCTTAAAATAAACTATACACTTGCTCGTTTCTAATATAATCTATTACGATTTTCTTTTCTGCTTCAGACTTTATTCCGCAAACCAGAGTAGATAGATAGAGCTCAGTGTTAAGACACTATTCTTTACTTTCTGCCTGAAGTCGTGACATAACGTGTTCGTGAAGATTAGATCGAACGTAAAACTATCGTGCTTACATTCGGACGCTGTTCCACTGAGCATCGATTAGAATCGTTAAATTATAGGTAATTGACCAGCAGACGATTTAGCCCTGACCTTCTCTTGACGCTAAGATATAAATAAATTATACAACATTATTATAACGGAACACCTTGCAAATACATAGAACTTCCTGTTTTGGTAATTTATTATTGATATATCAAAATATTTATGTAATTACTCCTTAAAAAGACGAAAGAGAAATTTATACCGTTATCTACATATCTTTAAAATAAAATTATTTTAACTGTTAGGACTCCAAAAATACATTTTAAATAACCTGACGTTTCAAATACTTCAGTTTTCCGTATTTAAAATTCAAATTCAAAATATTCTTTATTCAAATAGGCAGTTATTATAAGCACTTTTGAATCGTCGAATGAACATATGGACAAAAAGCTACCACCGGTTCGGAAGGCAGTTCTGCTGAAAAGAGCCGGCAAGAAACTCAACAGTTGCTTCAATTCACAATCAGGATTAGGAGTTTAATTCACAATTTAAAAAAGATCAAAAACCAATTTAACAATTTATATTTATATATATATATATATATATATATATATATATAAATTGTTATAGCTTTAGATACTGTCCAACTGTCACGATCGAACCACATAAATATTGATAATATTTTTAAATTACTATAATGAAATTGAGACATTTAATACTTAACATATTATGGACTTGCGATATTTATATCTTTCGGTAAAGTAGCTGATCTGCTTTCACTGGCATTTTAACATTTTTGAAAGTTTTTAGCGAATATACATGATAAGTTTTTATTATAGCCAACATTTTTTATAAGTAATTTTAGTAATTATTTTATAAGTAATTCTAATTACAGTTATTATTTAAGAAAATACAGATACAGACAAGATAAGATAGATTTACTTATTTGTGTAAACCATGGTGGATATTTGAATAATAAACAAGACACAGAAACTGAGGCTAGTCGTGGTGCAAGGGCACAAGCGTGTAACTGTAAGGGCGACAGGTTGTGGGTTCTATTCTCATTCAATAAAATGAATTCGCTCTGGTGTCGAGACAAAGCGCTGCGTTAAGTGCCGCCACGCAAGACGCAATTTCTATATAATTCATTAGAAAAATGGGAAACAAAAAATGAAAGATATAAAAAACGAAAAAAAAAATCAAGACAAGATTTTTTTTTAGAAAATTGCGTAAATCGATTAGCTTTTAAGAAAAACTATTGGAAAGAAACTAGTAAATCAACACGACAAGTTACCCAATAACGGCCTTTATTCCAATTAAAGACTAGAAGCTATATTTCATATAAGATATCGAGTTGTATGCGTAATCTAATGAGGCGTATTTATGGCCTAGTTAGTTAGAATTACAATACTTTCATATGTTTGGTTTGATCATTCGATATCTCACTTATAAGTACGTATAGATTGGTCCTTCATTTTTTATTACTCGATGGTTGTTTATTAGCTATTTTATAAGCTGGGAACGGCTACAAGTAATTCATTTTAATTGGAATATAAATAATTACAAGTCGTTTGTTAATTTTTATAAATTATTGTAATAAAATGGTTGTCCATGCTAAACCGAAGCATCTGTTTATGACGAGTGTTTAAGTTGCTGGCCAACTTAATTAAAAAAGTTATTCACCCCCTAGTATAGAAGGATTGCGTACAATCAGGATCATTTTCCACTTGGAATGTTTCTAATTGTATTCATAATTATGCTACAGTGGCATCAGTTTGTAAATTATGGCTTATTTTAAATATTAACAATTTATGTTACGCAACTATTGAATCAAATGATTGCGATCATTGACCATATCCAGTTGTGAAAAATCTTGAAAATCACTTCTTGGCACATTTCGATTTATAGGAAAAATATAACACCACTCGTAAAGTTTTAAGGTATTTTTATTTATTTTCTGATAAAAAAAATCATAACAAAACGGAACTATGCAGATGCAGAGTGTTTGGTATTATTTTTTAGTAACCAACTGAAGTAGGAGGTAGCATGAATAATTTAGCTATAACATCATCAATAATGTTTTAGCTTACCTATTTTTACACCATACATTATTACATTTTTACCCTCATAGAATTTTATTATTCATTTGAAATCATTCATAGACCATATTTCGAACTCTTCGCAGTCTTTTGTTTACACAAAAATATAATTAACTATTTACACACGTTCATAATGTTATAAATTTTACTCCTCTCGTGCGTTGAGCTTGTAACACTTTTTTATAAAAAAAACATATTTAATTTCGTCGAGTTAATTTAATAAAGTTCAAGAGCTTCAGCGGCTCTAGAAATACACAATAATACAATATTATCTTTTTATTCTTGTCTTTTTAATTTTATTATTAAGTATAACTTGTTTTAAGAAAACACTTAAAAATAAAAAATAATTAACCCATATATAAATTTAGGTATAGTTAAAACTTATACGGGAATTGCTAGAAATAAGTAGAAATTAAAAGAAAATATATGTGCTCTAGTTTAAATGATTCATAAATCACTTTAAATATAATAACAATAACATATCTTCTATATATATAAAATCGAAAGGTCACTCACTCATCATGAAATCTCAGAAACTGCATGTGCTAGGAATCTGAAATTTTGCATAGGAGTTACTTATAGGACGTAGATGCTCGCTAAGACGGGAATTTGCAATATTCGACTTCTAAGGGGTTATCTTTGGGGTTGAAAGTTTGTATGAAACTTCGTTACTACAAATGCTAGGAGTCTCAAATTTTGCATGGACGTCACTTATAGGACGTAGATACTCATAGAGACAGAAATTAATAATAACGTAGTTCACGCAGGCTAAGCCGCGGGCGGGCCGCTAGTAGTAATATAAAGTAATTTAGTAATTCCTTTTACTTGAAAAATAGTAATAACCTGTAACGTAAAAATATATTAATTTCTAGGTGATATGTCTGGTGCTTGCGACGGGGATGGCGGCGGCTGCGCGACACCGACCCAGATATCAACAGCCCGTAGAATATGACTACGAGCCTCAAGCCCAGGAACGCGGAGAACGGGTTAGCATTTTTTAAATATTTTTTTGCAACCGAGAGGCACAGAGTAGAGAGTCAAGACACTAACTGTTACTCTGTCTCGGCTTTATAAAGGTGTAGGTTGGGTATTCCCAAATTCAAGGTATTACTGCATGTTGAATGGCGAAACTTCTCGGTGTTTCTGTAATCACTCCCTCATGTGATCTTTCGTCGATGTGTGACATGCCGGAACCATCACACTGTGTATGGAGCCGATGGTAGTTTTTTTAGGTTATTTTTTTTCATATCAAACTATTTGTAATAATGGTAACTCTAAGAAATAAATGTTATAGTGAAAAAATTGCAGCAAATTAATAGCTATCTTAATCTTCTCATAATAGAGTCTGGAATTGGAATTTGAAAAAACAACAAAGGTTAATTATTTATGGACATTTATTATATTAAATTTCACGCCTTTTGCCAAATAAACTTTGTGTGTTCAGAGAACTGAATAGGTACAGAACGTGCGATATAAATGATCAATTAAAATTTTTTGATACAATTTTTTACTGTAGTTACTATAGTAATAAATAATTGAATTACTTTATTGTTCGTTTGCAAAGTATAATTTGCTTTACGAATGAAAGTAAAATTGACACAAAAACTTTATCTGAGGAAAACATTTAATTTCCAGGTTGTATTAGTCGCCCAGGATGCATATGATGGATTATACCAAGCCCAAGATCGTGCAGATGAAGATTACGAACCAAGAGCATTGGTCAGAGCACCTTCACAAAGGCACAAGCAGTCTCAATTACAACAAGAAGGACCTAAGCAGCCTCCAGTGCAGACTATCAGGAATTACAATAAGGTAAAACTGAACGATAAAACATATTACAAATAATAAATAATAATCTCCTCATAAATAAGACAATAATGTCCAATAAGTTATAATTTCAGTTTCAATTTCATTTTCAATAATAAAAATAACATGACTTAAGTTAATCATTTTGTACATCGATTTCAGGTGAACGATGATGGTAGCTTTACGTTTGGCTACGAAGCTGCTGATGGATCCTTCAAAGAAGAAACTAGAGGCACTGACTGCGTAGTTCGTGGGAAATATGGTTACGTTGACCCTGATGGTAACAAAAGAGAATTTACTTACGTATCTGGTAACCCTTGTGATCCAAACAAACCAAATGAAGACGAAGAACAAGAAGCACCAGTGCCAGAATCTGCAGAGAGAGACGATCCTGAGCCCAATTATCCGAGAAGACCTGTTTTAAGACCGACAACAGCCCGACCAGCGACCACTTACTTCCAAAACGACTTTAGAGATGCTGATGAAGAACCTGAAGAAGAGCCTCTTCAAAACATACGGCCACGAATTGTTCAACGTCCGCAATCCGTGAGACCAGCTCCTCGACCAGCTTACCAAGCTCAACAAATCGCAATTACTCCTCGTCCAGTACCTATCACTACTGCCAGAGCCTTACCTCCAGCGACTACATTTAGGCCACAATTAGTCCAAGTAACCCCTAAGCCCCAAATTCAGTATAGTCCTGAGCCTGAATACTCTCCTGCCCCAACACCATCTGCTATTCTCTCATCTGCTAGGCCAGGTCAAATTGACTTCGCTGCTGAATTTGCAAAATTCCATCGTGATAGTCAAGGACCTAGCACACCTTCATCGTTGGGTGCTTCCGCAAAAGCTACTGCTGCTTCTCCATCTGGTAATCCACTATACTCGACTGAATTAATATTTGATCCATCCAGTGGTCAATATAATACTCAACTCTTCCAAAGCTTACCGCAAACTAAAGGAGAATTGAACCTTAACCAGCGACTTCAACCGTTCGTTGCTCAACAACAACAACAACAGAGGCCGTTCATACCATCCCCTCAAATCCCATCAAACCCACAAGTATACAGACAACCTGTCGCTCAACCAAATGCACAAGAAGCTTACCAGAGACAGCAATCTGAAGCTCAGTTCCAGAGCTCCCAGCAGCTATTTGCTCAACAGCAACAAATTCAACAAAGTCAATTGCAAAGAGATAGAGCAGCAGCAAGAGCTCAGGCACAAAGACTTGCCATTTCTCAGGCTCAGGCACAGCCTCCACAACGTCAAGCCCAGTCACCTCAATACTACTATGTCCCACGAGGAGAAAATCCTTCTTCAGGCCAAATTGATGCGTTTTTGAGAGGTCACGGCATTCAGCTTTAGATGAATTTTTGAATGAGTATCGATCGAGTTCGAAGAGCCATACACCGGTCAAGTACAAGTCATACACCGGTCGATAACAAAGTGAATCTAGTTAGGACAGTGGCGTGTAGTGGCCGCGAGTGTACATAATTCTGTGTCTCAGTACCTTAGTTAGACGTGGTTAAGCGGAAGTGACTCAATTAATTGAAGAATTGAAAATAAACTACTGTCCTATACATATCTCCTATTTGAACTTCGGCTGTATTCACTTGAATTATTGTATGAGAATAAACTTTTGTGAATAAATTTAAAATATAAAAAAAAAAGATAAAAAAAATATTTAAAAGTAAACTAATTAATGGATTTACAATAAATTATGACACATAATGTCAAAGGCGTACGATAAGAGTCTTTTCCGCTCAGCTACTTCTAGTTATTAGTGTTAAGGTTTAATTATAAATAACCACTTTCCTACACGTTCCATATGCGAACGTTGTAATATCGAAATACCAATTTTGTACTATTTTGTTTTATAATAAATTATATTTTTATTAATTACTTTTAGTGTATTATTATTTCTGATATCCAGTTTTAAATATGAGTTTAATTATTAATTTCAAAACTTAAAATGTATGCCGTCGTGGCGCAGCGGCACACGGGTGTGACTGCAACGCGACAGTTGTGGGTTCGATCCCCACTCGAGGAAGTGAAATATTTATTTACGTTTATATTTTCATTTGTTCGCTCTGGTGTCGAGGGAAAGAGTGGTGGTGAGTTCTGCCACTCAACGCAATTCTTGTCCTTCTTCTGTCGAGTGTCTTAACACTCCATTCCGCACTTTGCCACTGATACAGTGTGGCGTTAAATATATATTTAATTAAAATATTTACAGCTTGAAAATATGTCGATATAAATCAGTTACACCATTCATAAATATATTTCATGAAAATTATTAATAATAATCTATATATATAAAATCGAAAGGTCACTCACTCATCACGAAATCTCAGAAACTACATGTGCTAGAAATCTCAAATTTTGCATAGGAGTTATTTATAGGACGTAGGTGCTTGCTAAGACGGGAATTTGCAATATTCGACTTCTAAGGGGTTGTTTTTGGGGTCGAAAGTTTGTATGAAACTTCGTTACTACAAATGCTAGGAGTCTCAAATTTTGCATAGACGTCACTAGGACGTAGTCATGGAGACAGAAATGAATAATAACATAGTTCACGCGGGTGAAACCGCGAGCGGGCCGCTAGTATATTAAATAAAAATAACGAAAATAATATCTTTTTCACTGTATAAACAAACTAAATGACTTTTGACCCTTACAGAAACGATACATCCTATTTGAATATTAATATACAAAATATGAATGTAAATTACCAACAACCATATAAAAACTTAATCGAAAATTTAAACTTAAATTTCACATGCAGTAATAATAAATACTTTAGTATATTAGCTATGTAATTTGTAATACTTAGTCACGAAGAATGCGGAAGACTGCAACTTGTGCTATACTGTTACTGTGCTTATACTTAGTGTAGTTTCTAGGCCGCGTCCCATTAAGTAACGTGTAAATGATTCAATAAAGATATGTTAATATCATTTTGTTTTGTATTGACACAACTAATACTTTTTTTTACTGTCTTAAAACAAGTTGGGTTCAAACCCACCACGCACGCGACGCTCCGCCACTCAACATGCAATGCCTCAAATATTCGGCGAAAAGTTGAGAACAAAGTGTCTTAACTCAAGATTCCCTCTGCCTACCCTGCTGAGTGCGGGATACCGCGTGAAGCTGAAGTGAATAAAACAGTAATGATAATGATATGGTATAAAAGGGTACGAGCAATGCCTGAAGAGTTCTCAGATATTGAACTACTCGTACTTATAGTGGCGGCCTCTACCTAAACAAACTGAAACCTCTTGATGTTGTTTCATGCTTTTAGTCATATACCATGAAATTATAAACTCACATACTATGTCCGTGCGAAATTATTTATTGTCTCAAATAAAACTAAGCTTTAGCGAAAGATGGCGTTTATTTAACATTATAATTTAACAAAAAATTTAATTAAGTTTAACATTCACATTTACTATAAAGGTTTTCTTTGGCTTATTATAATTAGTAGATTTAGTGTAGGGTTGACAAGGATCAATAAAAATAATTTACTACTACAGGAGTTATAATTTATGACCGCACGCTCTACCTACCCAGCAAAATTAGATAGTGGGTGATGAATGCATATTTTTTATCTCCACTTAATAGGGATGAGTTCGATATATCAAAACGTAACTTAAAACCGATATGTTAAGGAAAACATAACGTATCGATATATGTTTTTAGAAAACCGTATTTTACAGAAACTTAAAACTCAACATAGCTGTGATCTGAACAAAACTGTAATAACGCAAAACTTTTGAAACGTCAAACAGTTTTATATTAAAACTAACTTCCTCTCTTTCTAAGTAACTTATTCCGAACGGGCGTAAATGAGATAAGGCGAATATCTGATAAACTGATATTCGCTACCTCTCTTTCTATCCGTATATTTTTCACGGGTGTAAAAGAAATGAAGCGAATACCCGATAGCTAACTAACACACAGATTCATGTTTCGGCGGTTTTCTTACATTACATCTACACGTTATTATTTCGTCGTTATGAAATCGAACTTCTATATAAATGAATAAAGTTGGAATTTTGATATGATTTTGTATTTTAACCTTATTTCAATTTAATTACTAAACTTTTTTTTTTACATTTGATTATAGTTTTTATTTATATGTAATACTAATTACATATATTTATTATGATATTATAATGTTATAATTATGATTTTGCGTTTATTGACAATTCGAAAAAAAAACGATATCTGAAAACCGTTTTTGATATCGTTACGAAAACCATATATCGGTTTCATAACCGTTAGCGGAAAAAAACGATAACGCCCAGATGGGCGTGACCGGTATAATATTATTAAGTGGTAGAGATCTACCACTTAATAATATTATACCGGTCACGAGTTCATTTTACTGAACTGAATTTCCTTCCTTCTAACCAACGTTAAAATGGATTCCTTGTTTTAATTTAATGCAAATTTTAGAGAAAACTAACTTAATTAAATTTTCTTTTAAAGATTAATTGCATTGCTTAAACACAGCTATTCTCTTTGTCTATTTGAGACAGGTGAGTGGAACCTTGAGTACAAATTCACTTTTGGATCACCTAAATTAAAGCTGACATTGGATAACCGCTTGAGATATTTCA
>DWNA01002753.1:0-11129 GCA_018249835.1 Heliconius besckei
TTTTTTTATTATTAAAAAACCAAGACGTATGTTAAATACTTTATTTTTTACATTTAGAATACCTACATTTATGTTACATTGTAAATATTGTAAATATACATACCAAATATTTTACGTATAAACAAACAACAAAACTCACAATTATATTTTATAATTTATTACAAGAAAATACGTACTATTATAATAATTTACAAAAACTATAAAGAGTAAAGAACGTAAATACTCGTAAAGAGTACTATTAAGCACTGGCAAGTAAACAGTCTCGGATGCAATAGAGAAATGATTAGATATCTCTTAAAAGGTTAAAAGTTACTGATAGCGGACATTGCTTAAGTACGAGTATAAACAAACACTTGTATATAAATAATCAATACGGAAAACCGTTTCTATTATGTTGACATAAATTTTATTTAAACAAATTGTATGTTAATATTAATTTGTTGATAACCGCGACAGTTGTGGGTTTGATTTCCACTTGCGGGAACGAACTATATTTTATTAATATTTTCATTCAATCAATCAATCCATTTTTGCGCAGTGCCTCAATAAATCTACTGTAAGTGGGGACAGAGTGTCTTAACACTAGTTTATTTTATAATATATATACTACAGTCTCTTTTGACTTATTCACGTAGGTACATCACTCACAAAGTAACGTAAAGTAAAAAGAATATGAAAGGTACATGTTTATTTTTTTGTCTCGTTTAGGCATTCAGCTGGTTCCGCATTTGACAACTGCAAAATAAACAAAGAAGAAAACTTCTGTCTGTGAAATATAGAAAGAGAAATGATTTGTTTATCTTATAGGTGAAGGCAGTATCTTAGCTGGATCTCTTTTTAACGTGCATCTACTATTGCGTAATATTGTCTCTTTACCGTACACTCTCCTTTGTGTGTTTCCCATTCAACGTGACATTGGCGAAGTGATTAGTGCTGAACTGGCACGCTCGGATCGCCATAATTAAAGAACAACAACAACAACAAGAGAAATGAGACATTCTATTAGTCCTAACTCTCTAAGTGATACTGTAGACATAAAGCATTGAAAGATGGAATGCTTTTGAGTATTTAGTTAAATTATACTTTTATAATAATGCCTCTAGTAGCGTATGGATATGAAAATAATTTAAAAAATGACAGTAAGGCTGTATTTTAATATAGCAGTTAATAAAAAGTGTCATTGTATTTTTTACGCAGAAAAGATTGTAATCTTGCTAATATTATAAACGGGAAAATTTTACACTTTCATGCAAAAAACTGCTGAATGGATTTAGAAATTAATTTACAGTAACATAGATTTATGTTAAGATTTTGTATAATTAGGCTTTAATATAAATAACAAAAAGATGAAGCGGGCGAAGTCGCGTTTGGGTCGCTAGTTATAAATTTGTCAAAAATTACAATTATACGTATATGTATGTATATGTATGTTGATGAACATGTTAAAACCGATCTTTAACTATAAATAATCAACAACTAATTAATTCCAAGACCGATAATCAAAAATTAAACATTACCTCGTAACTGCTACAAAGCTTTTAAATTAGTAAACTTATTCGGTTTCCTCCTCAGAAAATGTCTTCTAAAGGATCTTTTCGTAAACAAAATGTAAGGTTGAAAACAAAATTTAAATTAAATCCCCCTTTCTCCGCGAGTTAATGTCCCGTAGGACTTTTCTCTGGTTTTAATTTCCGGAGAGTTTTCATTGAGGAAATAGTTTGATAGGTGCTTGTTTTTAAGGCTGTTATATATGGATTATGGATGTTGTTTATTTAATAAAATTTATGTATGGGGCACTTGTTTAATGGAGAATATGTTTATTTTATTATGTTTTGAATTACTTTGTTAGTTCTAGTACTCATTGGATTGGTATTGTATTATGTTATTAATTTAGATTAGATTTCAATGTAGAGTAATTAAAAAAATACGATAGAAACTGTCAGCGTGAAATGTTCTAGGTTAGGTTCACTTATTATAGGGTTAATTAACAGTAATTATTAGAAAAAATATATTAGAAAAACATATTCACATTAAGCATTTTAAAATAATAGTTAGAAAATAATATTTATATTTAAAATAATAATTATATTTCAAATTTTTACCAGCAATTACCTTATATTCACAACTGTATAAAACTGTAATAATACATCAAAAACCTTGTATTCCAGTAAACGTTTTAACGGCACTAACTGCGAATGTTTTACTGCTCGAGAAAATACAGGAATTATATAAGAGTATAGTAATCGTGGTGGAGTATTAGGCAATGTGAGTCGCCTTGCTGGAACGCCATTATTTTTACAGTTCGTTTCGCCCATGGCTCCCGCAATTTTCATTTGGTCGACGTCTCCTCCTTCTTGCTCAGTTGAACGTACCAGCTGCTGGCTGTTTATTTAGGCATTATAATTTAAAACTTAATATACAACATGGAAATTGGAATGGCACAGAATAAGTGAAAAAATTGGATGATATTCGCATGATTATTATTTTCTTTTATATATTGTATTTAGTTTTATTAAATTAATATTCTAAGTGACGAATGTTTTTTTTTTATTTTAATATCTTTTTATGGAAAACCTTATCCATTTATCTTTTTAAAATTTTGCCGTAAGCGAATATAATTATGTTTGATTTAATAATTTAAAAAAAATAGTTCACGTTGTATCCCGCACACAGCAGTTATGGCAGAGGGAACCTAGTGTTAAGGCACTCCGTTCCCCACTTTCTGCCAAATTGTCGAAGCGTGTTGAGTGGGGGAACACAACACCGGGCTTTTGCCGCCTTGATGCCAGAGCGAAATCAAATTTAATCAATTGTTTTAGCTAGTTTCTTATTTATAATCAGTATATTACAGTCATTACTACAATAGCAGATTACATCAGTAGCAGATTACATCAGTAGTAGTCTACTAATAAAATATTTAAAGGAATATTGAAATAGAAACGTTTCATAAACGTCAGTTATTATTGAATCAATTCAAAGTTTTGTATTTCAATGGACTTTTGTATCCAACAAACTTATGAATATTATTCGAGAAAATGATATATTTTTGTCTAACATTTGGAATGGTTGAAGTTCGAGCGAGTCTAATTTTGAGTTATATCTTTTGAAACGTTCCGAGTTATTCGAATCTTTTATTGAACTTTATAATATCCTCAGAATTTTAATATTTTGTATATTATGCTTTTATTTTTATATTCCTCTTTATTTAAATAAGACTAAGACTTTTATTTAAAATCAAAATCAATTTTTAATTAGGTACTTTAGCTACAAGTACTTTTTAATCTTTAAATTACATAGAAAAGTCAGTAATGTCACTCCTACGCCTGCGACTACAGCAACAACCACCGTCACCACTTGGTTTGGAGGTTGCTACTGTCTTTAAAGGTATCCTAAAATTAAATTAGTATAAAATAATAATCTATCAAGTTCTACATTTCATTATATAATTCCTCAGTACTATATATTACAATAGAGACGAGATTCGTTGAATAATTATGTAAATATAGTCATAGCGACGGTTTTAATTGTGCAGCTGGGTTGTATCAAGCTGGTGTAATTTCAGCGGATCGTGAAAACAAATAAAGATAATTTCGAACCTTTTGCAGAAAATGCCAGCTTCAATTAAATTTTGAGCCGATTATATTATTGGTTGACATTACGGAGTTTTAAATGTTCAATATTTTATATAACGTTGAACAATAAAAGTATACAAATAAAACGTGCCTATTAACGTTTCGTATTAAAAATTGATAGCTAAATATCGTTAAGTATTTTTGTTGGTTTATAAAAAAATTATTAACCGTCGTAATTATATGTAAGTATATTAGTCTTAATTGTTTTTAGGATTTTGTACCTCAAAAGGAATAAAACGGAACCCTATAAGGGTGCCATTTTACATCGATGTCCGTTTGTCAAGACCATTTATCTCGAGAACGTGTAGAGGTATCAAATTGAAATTAATTTCTAATATTTAGGTCTATGATCCCTTGTACACAGAATAAGTAAAGTAACAAAGAAATAAAAAAAACGATTGCATAAACTAAATTTATAATAATAATAGTGAAATATTGTGCTTTAATATACTAAATGTAGGAAACAACAATATTTTTAATTGACAACAAACCACACGGTTAAAATTGAACACAACCAGCTATTTTGAAATATATAGGTACTTTATTAAACTTTATAATCATCACTTGATTACTAACAATAAAATTATCAAAATTTTAAAAGTTCCAAAACAATAATATAAAAATAATTATTACTTACTTCCCCCCATTTTACATAATAATTCAAAAAAATGCATTATATATTAGGCAGATGAAAACTTCTGTGCCAAATAATGTCGCCACTATTCTGCGTTTGTGCCAACTTTCACCACAAATATTCATAAATTACGATTCACACCAATAAATAGAAACTGGCGCATTTGTTTATTTCAACTGAAAACTTTACTATGAATACAATTTTATCAAAAATTTGAATAAAATTTTTATCAAATGTATATTACAGAAAAATGTCGGTCGTAATATTTAATAAAGTAGCAAATGTTTGGAATTTTCAAGTGGTTAAGTGTTTTCCTATGACATACAATGTGGATGTCTTCAAAAATAGAGCGAATATGTATTTAATAGGCAAACGTGCACACTGAAGACCGAATCAACGCTCACCAGGCTTGATGCGATCAAACGTAGGCCAGGCCTATTTCAGTAATATATATAATATTATATTATTTTTAAAAAAGAAGGATAACGACTGTTCTCTTAAAAAGAATATTACTAAACACTAGTTTAGAGTATTGATTTGTAGTACAAATTTATATTTACAAAATTCTTGAAAGTAATAAATAGCAATCATTAATAAAAAAAATATATAAAAATATTTTTTGTGACTTTCTCATGGATAACATTGTCAGAAATAGATCAAACGAAAAGCACCTGTTTTCAAAGAATCATAAGAAACGGTTCCAAAGTTCTGAAGTAACGTAAACATAAAAAAATCCTTACGGAATACATAGGCTACAATTTACGTAAAGATTTTGTGTTATTTGGCTATAATAATTTTATTGTCAAAATTAAGCGGGCGAAGCCGCGTTAGAGTCGTCAGTAATAAGTAAGCGCAAAATGCTTTGCATAATGAAATAAATTAAATTTTTATATGTATTTTTGTGTACACAAATGTTATTGGAATCGTTAATTACATTTTAAATTTCAAAACATTGGTTTTCAATTTACTTGTCGCAAACCAATTGTGGATCATATAGTAATTAAGACAATTTATATTTAATATTTATACAAGTATGTACGTAGCGGTTTATTACTGAAATATATTTATAGAATTTATTCATGACTCAGGAGTGCCTGGAGTGCTACGAATAACGTAGCAATTATGCACAGCTTGCGACCAGACTGTAGTCCACATTTATCTTTTCTTTTACTCTGTACTAACAAAAGTAAACAAAGAAAATAGTGAAAATAGTGTATTTTTAAAATTTTGTTCTGATCATCAATTAACTACCAAAATATTAAAAAAGCAAAAATAATAACACTAATTCATAATTAATATCGTTCTACTCAGTAGGATGCACACTTATCTTGCCTAATTCTTGATTTCGTCAAATCTTGATATGCCCGGCCAATTAGGGCTACGCCAGCTCATCAAGATCTACCCATCTTACATTAGCCATATCGTTCAACGCTTAATTTGTATCGTGTGTCACATAGAACAAATTATATTTTCAAATTGTAACGGATTATTGTTCAGCAGTGGACGGCGATAGATAGATAAAAAAAACGGATTATTCAATTTTTTCGTTTTCAAATTTACGTCTTAAAAACATTTGTATAGCTATTTGCGATCTGCTAACATAATATGTTATCTTTAAAAGCACTTTATTTCTTGAATTTTCTAGACTACAGCGTTTCTCCAGAGCATATAAATCAGTACAATTACTACGACAAAACTGTGACTTTTACTACATAGAGCAAGCAGTTCTATATTAATTTGTCTTTTCATAATGAGGGTCGTACCGCAGGACAGAAACAAGCGGCTGCATGAGTAAAGTACTTTAAATTGTGCAGTTAAGACAAGAAAAGCTGGAAAATTATAGCGTAATTCTGATGAGAATTATTATTAATGCAATAAATTACTTTTACTCGGTTTTAGGGTTCTGTATTTCAAAGGGAATAAATGGAATCCTTACTTAGCATTTTCTTTTCCGTCTGTTAAAACCATTTCTTTTGAGAAAGTATTCATATCGAATATTTAGATCGATATATCGATATTTATATGTAGTAAGTAATTTTTTTTTCTGATTAAAACTGTCACATACATAATTAGTGCATACGCCCGGAAAACCCTGAGCGGGCAAGCCTGAGTTGCACTACACTAGTTCTGGTTTTCGTTTAAATTATATTATTAGTAAATTTCTGTATTACTTTCTTATTTTAGTCATTATAGTTTTAAATGTTAAATTGTATTTAATTACCTTTTTTTCAGGCTTCTCGCTGCATCCCGCTTGTAGTACGGTAGGCAGAGGGAGCCTAGTATTAAGGCACTGGGATCCGCCTGCCCATTTCATGCGGGATACAGCGTGAAACTGAAATAAAAATATTGCCCATACTATAAAAAAATTCTTACATCATAATCTTTACCTGCATTAAGATATTCCCAGTGAAAATTGCATGTAAGTTGTAAAGCTTGGGTTAAGGGATGACCAACACGTAATAGAATGTGTAGAAATCAATTTATAACTTGCTTTCAGCTGTCCATATGTCGGGCTGCTCGATTGACGGTAATTTGTCAATGTCCAAAGTAAATCTCCTTAAATGCGTTCTACAGTACGAGCTCCGCGACCACCGCCGACTGTCCCTAGATAGACGATCGATAAAACTAACGAACACTTTAGAGAAATAAGAATCTTATTCTTTTTAATTAAATAAAAGTGACGAATATGATTTTTTTATTTTATCATATTCTTACTTTATTCTTAAGCTTAACAACATTAGAATAACATAAGCTACTTGGATTTTTTTTAAATGGATGGACTTGGATTGTTTTTTTTAAAGAAATATACCTTAATTATAACCTATAACAGTTGTTTAGATTCAATAGAATAAGCATAACTTCATATAGTAAAAATGTGAAGACATCAAAGGATGATAAGGATGATAAGTGGAAGCTTTTCGTTGAGCGAATTTAAAATGAAATATTCTAAATGTGCTTTTTCAAAAGTAACTTAATTAGCTTGACCGAATAGACTGAATCCAAGGTGCTAAAAGTTTACTCCCATGTAGCAAGGTAGGCAAGGTAGGTAAAGGGGTGTTTAAACACTTCGCTCCCCACTTTCCGCCGTATTCTGGACGCATTGAGTAGCGGGATTCAACGCCGAAAACTATTTTACAGTATTTTTTATTTGTTTATGTAAATTCAGGTTTCCGTTGGCTCAAACAAAGTAAATACAATGGTACATGCAAGAAAACAAATAAATCAATTGCTCACCGCGAGTCGGCGCCGCGGGAAATAATTGAACTGTACTGAGGCGCCCCGTGGGAGTTCACAGTTTACTGTCTTACATTCCAAGATTTCACGAAAAATTTATCGGTATTCTTGTGAATTTTTCCTTTTTTTTATCTACAAAGTCACGTTGTATAGATGTTGTTGAAAAACTTCTTTTTGGGGTAATTTTTTTTATTATTATTTATTAATTATTTTGCTTAATTTAAATCTCTGGTAGCGCAATATGAAAGAAATAAATATTCAAAACATGCGATCATATTGGATTTGTACTACCTGAATGTAAGTCTTACTTTCTTTTTTCTATGCAGAAAATAAAAACATAGAAATCTTTTAATATTACACTATATTGCATGACAATTATGATGAAAACAGAAAACGAATTACCCTCGCAGAAATTTCCTACATTTAGAATATAATTTAAGTTCCCGCATCAAATTTATAACTATGAGTTATTTAATTCAAACAAGAACAAGTGACTCATAAAACTGAAACTGAAATCTTTATAGGCGACGCGTTCATCCGAAATTACTCGGTAACTTGCCACCAACTTATACAACATTCGTTAACAAACTAGCGTAAAAGTTTTATCTACACTTATGCGATTATACGTGCGATGTTTCATATTTTATAAAGTGAAACCTGTAGTATCTACTTTTCTAATAACATTCAGGAAAATGTCTTCATTAAGAAAATTTCAAGATTCCAGGTAATTCCGTAAGAGCTAAATTTTCTGTTTTTATTTTCTTTAGGGTAAATATATTGCGAAAGGGCAAAGAAATTCTAGTGGCATGTCACTCTGTTTCTTAATGGTCTTTTCTGTAAGTCTCGACAACAAACTTCAGTATAGGTATAAATCAATTTGGTTCACCGAATTCTCAATACGCTTTATTACAAATTGTCTTCACAATGTAGGCGAGGTAAAAAAGAGTAACAAACATGGATTTCTCTATAAAATTCGGAAATAACAGGAAGTGAATCCGCGTCTCGTGGATTTTATTTGTCACCTTGCTTAGTGGCCTATTACGCTTTACGTTCAACTTATTTTTAAAGGGAATATACAATTTTTTTCAGCTTTACGTTGTATCCGGCTTGTATCAGGGTAGGCGATGAGAATTTAATGGTAAGACATTCTGACCCTCACTTTTCGTGAAAATCTAGATCCATTGCGTGAGTGGCAGAATTCAACGCCGCGCTTTGCCTTAACACCAGAGTGAAGAAATGAAAATATTAAATGGCCTCGAGTGGGAATCGAACCTACAACAGTAACATACTGCGCCAAGATTGACCTGAAATTTGTTTCATTTATTTAATATTTTTGTTGTAACCAACATTTATAAATTACTACTTTGTACGATGCAATTTCCCGTTTGCGTCGTCTAAGGCCCAGGGGGAATTAGCAAAATGATTTATACCCACATAAGCTTTAATTGCCTTACCCATGATCACCCCATGAATGCTCAATATATCAGGCTTCTCTTTAACAAGTTCAGCAATTTTGTTGACGTACTCAAGTGATTTTGGTCTAATAGAATAATATGAATTGCTGACTTTCTTTACGAAATGGCCAAATTTTATGGCTTTTTATGAAATCTATTTTGGATTTTGTTATAAATCATGAATTGTTTGTATTTATTATGCTATGATTATACTGAATTTATTTATTGACTAGTTTATTTATTTATTTCTTCTAGACTTGACGCCAGGGCACAATTGTCTGACGACCTAACCTAAATCTAACCTAACCCTAAGTTCAACCTCCACTCGAGATAATGAAATTTTTAATAATTAAATTTTCTCCCTCTGGTGTCGAGGCAAAGCGCGACGTTGAGTTCTCGCGCACTCAACACTCAATAGGGAATGGAGTGTCTTTACACTAGGTTCCCTCTACCTAACTTGCTATGTACGGGACACAGGATTCAAGGATTGTAACAATTTAATTTCTTACTTCACGCGATATACCTACTTTTTACTATTCGTGATTTATTTATTAAGTAGATGCCTAAATAATATTATGAAATGGCATAGGTCTACGCATTACGTAAATCTTTGCTTATTTTCATATACATAAATTATGTATTCAAATATATATTTGCTTAGGAAACTAAAACTTCTAAACAATAAAATAAAAGATTTTGTGAGGTGCACGCCCCGCGTTTTGCTACTAGGGCATTTCAAGTGGTGTATAACGAGGATGTTGAAACAATGTTTCTATTCACCCCCTTTTACGTTTTCTCCATATAACAAGGACTCTGTTATTAAATCCTCGGGGTTTTGCTACTAAAGCTACATTAGATTTAGAAATCCTGCATCGGAATGTATAAAAAATTTCTAAGATTTTTTAGACCTGTTATTATTTGGGGAATATTTTTGGGATTATGGGGACTATTTTTGGTAATAGGAACTTAACTATATAATTATATTTTTTTACTCAGAAAAAGCAAGCAATTTGTGCAACTTGCATCCTTGGCTATCTTGTAGGTATAGTTTTAAATGGTCAATATTTAAACACATACACTAACACTATATAGTCATGGATTCAATGCTACTTGAGAAAACATTTATACTTAAGGTTATTTATCTCTTGTCTGGCTTTATAAAACGATTTGTTAGATGGCAGTATCCAGTGCCAAATATCTATTAATGACCTAAAAATAGACGTCGGGATAAGAAAAAAATGTGAACAAAAAAGTGATAATGTTAAATTGTTATAATTATTTGTAGGTTAAGATATTCTCTTTAAGTAAATGATGAAATTAAATATTTAATTTCCTCATTCTGATATCGATACAGATACGGCGCTGAGTTCCGCCATTGAATGTGAAATGCCTTGACAACTTGCTGGAAAAGGGAAGTATATTAATGGAAACAGAGTGTCTTATTAAGTGCCCAGGTTCTCTACCCTGCTATGTGCAGAATACAGCGAAAAGTAAGTAAAATATCAGGACAACAGATATGTGCCTATATCTGAAAAATAAATCAAGTTCCTCCAATTAATTGACCTTTCATGTTATAGTACTGAAATGCCATGAATAGCGAACTAACTTTGTTTCAGCTTCCAAAAGAAAACAACTTCACTCATTGTTTATATGATAAATACACTCTATTCGAGGGGGCCCTCGTACTTTGCCATTATTTGTACAAGTAAGTGGTAAATGAAGGGACTAATTGCTTTATTGGTATAGTCAAAAAGAAACACAATATATAAGTAATATCTTAGACGTTCGTTACATATACATGAATTTGAAATTATATGATATTTTTCAATATTTACTAAGTTTCACATTCCGTACGTAGTACTTCTTCAATGAATATCCTATAAAATAAATCGATGACTTGAATAATTAACACCTTATAGATATATCAGCATTTACTAGGCTATAACTAAAAGGTCAAATAGAACAAAATTGGTTTTCGTACTTAAAGTTGAAAGACAAATATAATATTATGTAGTTATATTACTAGTTAAGTGGCGAACGGAGTGTCTTAACACTATGTTCCCTCTGCCTACCCTGTTGTTTGTGGGACACAGCGTGAAGCTGATTAATATTGTGTAGGCTTGCATATAGGTCTTTATTAAAGTGCGCATACCACTGTAATATAAACAGATGCAG
>DWNA01002754.1:0-11129 GCA_018249835.1 Heliconius besckei
ACAATAATTAAACATACGAGTACATAACTAACAGAATCGTTATGGTGACAGTATAAAGCTAATAATAATAATAAAATATCACCCCTTCCTCAAGTCCAAGAACAAACCTACGATTACAGTCCCTAGAGCCATATCTACAGCGCCAGAGCGGTATCATATTCTACACGTAGTACATGCCATGTATAATACCTTCGAAAGTCAAGCGCTAAGCCTACCAACTATTTATAATCCAAGATAGGAGCGAAATATTGAGTTTTCGCAATCAAAGTCACTTGGAAATAGTTCGGTAGAGTTTGATCGTTTTTATTGGACACTTTTGGCAAGTTCCTACTTACAGTTGTAGGGCGTAGTAAAATATCACTTTAACTTTCCTTAATTTGTTTTAGTAATAAAGGGTTTTTTTAAAAATAAATTGGGTAAATATGTCTAAAATAATACGACACAATTAAGTAAATTTTTTACAAGTATTTATTTTGCTTATCATATCATTGTATGAAAAATCTTGCAAGCTCTAACTACATAGTCCACTTCCTAGTGTCAGTTTGAGCTAAAATTTAGATTATGACTTTAATTCTAATGAAAATGTAATAACATAAAATTATGTAGCAACCTAGATAAAAAGAGAATAATATTAAAACACCCCACTTCCTCTTCTCTGCCGAATTCTAAAGATGGTGTCTGTTCAGTGGCGGAACTCAACGCTGCGCTTGTTCCTCAACCCACAACCTGTCAGGTCATTCACACGTTTGTGTCTTTTCGTCGCCACGACTGGCCTCAATACGCAAACACCAGATTTAAATATAGATTATATTTTCCAGAGTAAGAATCCAACCCAAGAATAAAAGAAAATATTACTATCCAAATAAACAATACCTACCTACACCTGAAACTAAAGTAAGGCCCGTCGATGTCGATTGAAATCAGCGTCTAAGGGCATGTCAATTCGATATTGTTTTCGTTAGTATAACGAGCACCAATAAAAGATAAAAACGAGTGTAGTGGCGATCGCTAACAACGTGAAGTAACAAAGCGGATAGGAGTTGGATAGAAGCGATTTGTAATTGTTGTTGCTGTTTTTATTCACAACTTACCTTATATAGAATAATGTGTTGGCATACTTTTTTTAAAATGAGAGAGTAGAGAGAGAATGAGGAGAATTATCTTTTTAAAATATTTTTTGTATTCTGTAATACAAATAAAAAAAATCTAAATATAAAAGTATAGACGTGTATCGAACCCAAAATAATAGAATTAAAAATCAATTACTATGCACCTACATTTCACTCTTTCAAATAAGGCCGTAGTAATATGTGTTTGCCACTGCACCAGTGGCATAAACGACGACTGTGGCTTCGATTCCACTAGATGGATTCATTCCCTTAAGTTCTAGTAACAAAGCAAAGAGCGACCTTGAGTTCTGCTACTCACAAACATATCGAAAATTCATCAGGAAGCGGCCGACGAAGGATCTTAACACTCTGTTCCCTCCTCGGTTTCCACCTTTCTATATGCGGGATACTAAAAAAAATAATTCTTAAAACAAAAACTTTTACTATCTGTAACATATTATTTGAAGGTACATTTTAATTTTCTCTCCATTGTAAGCCGTTTAACGAGTGTTCTAATCCGATCCTGATAGTATTAGTCATAATGAGGTAACTGCTGATTTTATCCAATATTATTTTTACTCGAGCAAAATGAACTAAAGTATTATTAAAATGTTTCAAAGTTTAACTTTTATTGGGTGTTAAAGCGTTAAATGTTCGCAATGTAGTTTAATAATGACTTTGAATTTGTATCCTTTATATACTATGTGTGTATATAAATATAATTACAATATTTTTAATAGGTAGAGGAAAGCCAGTGACGCACTGTTCCCCTGGCACAGCCCAATATCTGAGTCATTACATGTTGAGTAGCGAAACTAAACGCAGAACGTCTTTGTTGAAACGCGTAACCTAACCTTGTGCTATGGCGTAAAATCTGTGTTTCTTAAATATTATCTGCGCTTAAGAAACACAGGATAGTTTCATGTCATAACAATGCTTATCTCCTTCTTATCAAGAAAACCGGGTGCCGGTGTATTAAAGCAATTTTTTAGATATATAGAAAAATCAGCTTCACGAACAAAGTTTTCGAGTTTTTGTTGAACAAAGCAAAAAAAGAAATTAAATTAAATATAATCATTCTACAGAGAGGAAATCGAACCTACAACCGTCGCGTATACTGTCGGGCGCTGTACCACTGCCCCCCGACTTAGAAAAAAGAGATGCAACGCGAATGGAAAAAAAATGCTCTCAACATTTAGTAGACGTTGTGATTTTTGTTTTATTTCCTCGACACTTCAGTTTGAGCTGAAGCTTTTAAGTTCAAAATTAAAGTTTTAATTTCTGTTTTTCACTATTAAAATTGTTTGCCATTGTTAAATTTCACGGTGAAAATTAGATTTTTGCACGATAAAAATTCGTTGTATTTAAAATATTTTATAATACAAGTTTAGTATTTAAGTGAGACATTCTCTCTTGACAGAGCTTTGTACCATAGAACTATAAAGTTAATATAATTGAGTTTTTTTCACAGCTTGAATTATAAAGGAATACTTAACTTATAAAAAGATGTCACGACTTCATACAGTGTGACTTTACACGTTAACCGCCGGTTAAAGATTCGATTTCCACTGGGGGGAATGCCTTATTTTCTACAACTCATTACAAAATTTGTTGAAAAGTGGGGAGCAGAGTGTCTTAACCTATAAAATATATGGCAAATTTGTAAATATAAAAGCAATTTCATACAACAATGAAAATGACTTAGAAAACAATAGGCAAGCTTAGGTTTAATTTGGACCAAATTTACACGTTCCTTCAACGAATTCAACATCAAAGGAGGCCGTCACGTATTCCGAAACAGAAATTTACAAAATTGTATTGTATTATAATAACTAAAAAAAATGGCAACACAAAAATTAAGTTAAAATCTATACATTTCGGACGTTGGTGTTCCTGACAGTGTCATTACGGGCCAACGCGAAGGCTTTATGCACGAGACGTTTATGATTAAAAATAAGTTTGTGATCTGCTAGTTTTACGCAGCCAAAGGTTGCAAAGGGCGAACGCGGCCTAATAATTTCCTTTTTGACCTTTGGCCCATGTTAAGGTCGAAAGCGGACGTGTCGAAAACGTCCGTGCTTACATTTTTATTTTTGAATGGGTTTGAAAGGATATTTGGATGGATATTTAATGGAACCCTTATAGGATCACTTTTTTAATATTATACGTCTAGACTAGTAAAGATTATAACAAAAAATAATATAACGTTACATTCATATTTGTTTTTTTATAATCTATATATACTTCTATGGTAAAATTATAAAGCTGAAGGTTTGGTTGATAGAGCTAATCTCAACTACTAAGTGTAATGAAAAAAATATGTTGATGCGATGTATTATCAACTATCCAGCTAACACAAATTAAAAAACATAATATACTTATTCCATAAAAAGTAATAGAAATAGATAATTAAAAAAATCGCCATCCGCTCCCGTTGGGGCCACCGCACTCGGGGACGCTCTGACAGGACCCTAATCCGGACCGCTCCGCGGGGCGTCACACTGCGCCTGACATTTTCCAATTATAACCATTCACTATACTATGTAACACTTTTGCGCAAAACTAAGCCATTATTCGCGATTAAATTGTCGTTCCAAACAACTTTTATTGAATTATCGCGATACGAAAACGATTGTTTCGTTTCGTTATTTCTCGTTTTTATTTGGAATAAGCGAATTTGGCTGACGCGTAATCGTTTTGTTCGATTTGACATTCGCGAAGGGAAATTTCTAATTGCGTTTAAAACGCTATTGAGATTAACGTAGTGATGTATCTTTGGGTAAATCAAGTGACAATGGTTATAATATCGATTTTGTCGATAACTAATCAAATACAACTAAGGAATATCGATTTTATCTCTTTGTTATTTATACAATTATGCTTACAATAATTTATTTATATATGTTTTCAGTAATATAAGTAATATAATAAATTAATTTGATAAAGTCCTCTTATACAAAACCCAATCTTTCGTGCATAAAATGTTCAACCAAAACTTTTGTTATTATATATTGTAAGATTAAGACAACTCGAGGTTCGCCGGATCGATTTCGAAAACTGCCTTCAGCTTCTCGAGCTAAGCGGATATAATTTCTTAACTTGTAGTTTATAAGACATCATATATTTAGGTTTAGCAAGCGTTATAGTAACTTTGATAGTTCTGACGTTCAATATAGTTTCATAGAACTGAGCAACAGTGATAAGTATCTCTGGTCTCCGTTTTCCAAAGTGATCTACTCGTAAGTGCAGATTTTATTGTAAAATGTATTTCTTTTCAGCTTCAAGCGTTTCGCAGGAAAGAGAGAAGGAAGCCCTAGTGTTAAGACATTACGTTCCCTGTTTTCTACTGGGTGTTTAGTTTCAGAAATTAAATGTCTCTTTGTTCTACATTAAAGTACTTTAAAGTAAACTTAAAACTTCAAACTTAAAAAATCAATTTCAGTCAACTTCGACAGTCTAACAGTTAAAAGTTATTACAACAAATAAACAATATTTTGCCATACAAGTGTTTCCACTCGATACCGCCTCTGTTTGCAGAGCGCTCGTGTCGGGACATGTGGAGACTTACACAACATCGCGTCGCTACAAAATACAAACTATAATAGTATTTTTACACCATTTTTCTATAACATGGTAGGCAGAAGGAATCTTGTACTTAGACTCTCCATTCCCCTCTTTCTGCTCTATTTTTGAGAGATTCCGTGTTGAGTTTGAGCGGAACCGTATAACCCTCTTTGCCTACAAGAGCAGAGAGAGGAATATACTTTTAATATAATCATTCCGCTGAGTGGAGTTACGAGGAACCCACAACCATCGTATTGACAGGCAGACTCTGTCCCACTGCGCCATGACGGCGGGTATATTCTTTCATACTTAGGAAACATCTAATTAAAAGATAGTAGGTTAAAATTTTCCTCAAATATCTATTACGACTTTTGTAAAATATAATTTTTATCTCATTATTAAAATGATGTTAAAAACAAACTAAAATACAACAAAACTCTTTTATAAAAGAGAAAAAAAATAAAAATGAATCCTCTCACGCCCCATCAACCAATTGCGGTAATACTGTCGATAATTTCATAGATACTTGTAAAGCAGTAAACAGGTCTTTTACGGCAAGTCGCGGAGCTAGCGCAGTCGCTCGAACGTAATCCCCTCTAATTACTGAAAGACTCGACGTGAAGTTTCCTAATAAAGTGGATGGGTAAGTTCTGCTGAGGTCTCCGTGAGGTCAGGTTTCCATCGGGAGGTTGTATGAGACTATTTTTGGTATTAATGTTATTAGCTTGTGAATTGATAGCTATATGAGGCTATAGCTGAGGTCGAAAAATTACTTACTAAGTTTGATTTTACATGCGACAAGTATTGGTTCAATCTCCCGCTTGGAATAAATTATTATGTTTTCCTCGCTCTGGTAACCAGAAAATGCTTGGCATTGAGCTCCGCTACGCAACAAAAAAAGTAGGTGGAGAGGGAAGGAGTATCTTAGTGCTAGGTTCGTATCTGTCTATGTACCTTATTTGCAAATCATAGCATAACGTAAAAAATATATATGTATACATTTCTATTTCAAATAATACTGCAAGAAGTAATTGTTTCCTATAAACAGTAAATATAATTTTATCCTGTTCCATTTGAAAACATAACCAAAACTCCTACACATAATATTAGACAACTGTAATACAAAATACGATATTAAAACTCGTACGACGTCACCACATCAATGTTCGATGTCTATTGATTAAGTTATCGGCAACATTATTTCTCGACGGAAATTTGGCTCGAGAGCCTCTCGTGGACCCTGTGTACGTAGGTATCGAATTCGTTGAATATTTCGGCCAACTTTGCTCCTTCAACTCTCGTGCAAGTTTTATTGGGATACTTGTAAAATTTCCGCCCATTTCCCTTCAAGTGTTCGCGCTTGATTAAATAAGATAAATTGACTTAAACGCGCCCGAAATAAATGAAGAATTTAGATTTTTCAATTAGGAGCTCCTGTAAACTGGAATGGTGGAATCGGTTTCTTGTTTTGCCACCGATAAATTAAGTTTTGGACAAGCAATCGAGAAATAATTAAAGCGACGCCCGGCTGTTAATGTGCTGGCTGTGCTGTTCAAGATGTTTATTTCGTCATAGACGACGACGTTTAACTTGTTCAACATTATGGCATGTTCCTACAACATAGTATAAATAAATGAAGTAACTCCTCGCTCGGGCCAAGGCAGGGTGACTTTTAAAACGATTTCCCTTTGAAATTCCTAAACTACATCTAAATTTCAATTTACGTCGCAAAGTTCTGAAAATATCTTTCGCACTCCAAATTTTCTTTAAGCGCGTGTAACAAGCAAGGCCCGCTGACAGGGCTCTTCACGTCTAAAATAAAATTCAGGAACATCTGAGCGAAGCAGCTGTGCCGCGCCAGAACCGGGTGGAACAACTGACTGGATTAAATGTGTTCGAGCCTCGTTTACACTCATGTAGATGTTTGAAGAATGGCAATTATGGCTTTTTTTGGTAACTCTTGTTGATATTTAGAAGTAATTTAAATTGTGTTTTATAATAACCAACTCATATTTTATTTGAAGTGACGCAGAAATGCAAAGATTGAGTGTTCTTATTTTCGGGAATGAGTTATTTTGGATTCCTCGTCCTGCTAATAAGGCAAAGCGTGAGTTGAATTCATCCACTCAACACAATATCTGTATTGTATAGAATTGTGAAGAATGAAACTCATATTTTTACACTCATAGTATACTATGTAGTATTTTTATAATAAACATGCTTTAAAATTTTAAGCTATTTTTGTTCAGTCCTTCCTTTTTTATATCCACAGAGAAAAGAAAATTATATATTTATTTCTGCTATATCTAAAGCCAGAACGGAGCTCGAACTGTTACGACAACACAACAATTATGTCTAATTATATAAGTATGTAATTACGCATCAAACTGAACATATTACAAATGTAAGGAGATGAGAGCGAGAACAATGCCTATTACGTAATTACAGGGCACACGGTACTAAACGCTGTAAAGGTATCTTATGCTATACAGGTCTTGGTCTGATAGTGATTGATTTGTGGATCAGTTAAAAATATTGATTTATATCCTATACATATTCTACAGGATATTTTCTCAAAATGTCCTATGTTTTGACCCAACTGAAAAACTTCGAGCACCGAAACCTATCATTAAAATATAATTTTCCTCATAAAAAAATATTTATATTAATTAAGAAATTTTATTACAACAATATATAAATGAATCCTTTTTGGACGAACACCTTAATTGCTCCAGTGATCATCTAATTTTCGTGCAATTAGTAAAACTCGAGTAAGTTTCACAGCGTTTCTTTGTCCGTAAAAAATCTTAATCACCAAACTTGGACGCAAAAACGTATCTAACTTTCTGTATCTCCTTTTGTTCTTTGATGAAAGGTAACAAATTGTGTATTTTATTTTATTCGTTCGTACATTTTTTACGAATTCTTCACTAACTGATTTGCATTTAACTTAGTAATTAAGATGGGGTTGGCTTAAGGTGAGCTGAACTTGTAGCGTCAATTTCTACAGTTAAAATTTCATTAGCATATTTTCATAAACTTCGAGTTTCTAACTTCGTTCTTGTGGACTGCAACACGAGAAGAAATAAAGTCATTTGGAAATTGTCATTGTATATAATAAATGGGGGATGTCATGGACGGTGGGGACGTTCCTAATGACACAGTCAGGCTGATTATTAACGGATTAAGATTTTTTTGGCTTCACATTGTATCCCACTTATAGCATGGCTATCTACTATACTATAAACGTAAGTGTTTAGCATTTACACTGTGTTCTTCCCTCTCTGCCCAATGGGAACCCAACATTGTTCAAAATTACTAGACGAATCTAGTTGCCAGAATTTACAATCTAAAAAGAAACCATTGTTATATTTAACACAATAAAATCAATTTCCTATAAGAAATAAATAGTGCCCTGAATAACTTTGACAATGGATTTTTTTTAAATAGGGTTCACTAAAGTACCTCTGGATATAGGACGATAGTACAGCGCCACGAACTTACCGTAAATGTGAAGATTTTCGTTTTGATCCCAAGTCAGGTAATTGTTTTTTTTTTATTTCTCTCCTATAGCAATATAAAGTTTGTAATACACTCATATTCGTTTGATAAGCAGACTACGATTAACACTTAACACTTGGTTATCTCTGCCACCAGAAGACACTAAAAAAAGTAATCCATACCTCGACATTTCCATATTCTAAAGTCGTAAAATTAAATGATCTTTTCAAGATTTTTTCTTTCTATGTCTTCTATTTTCATCTAGTCAAAACGAGTGTAAAACTGTGTTGCCAGCGCACAGCAGAGCGCTCTCATTCGGGAGCGGTAGTGCGATGTAATGAAATTAATGTCTTAATCAGGGAAATTTATTCATTGCTAGCCGCAGACGGAAAGTGCAATGTCTGACACACGCTATGTTGGCCAAGTTTAGTTATTTTGAAAAATAATACATACATAGATTTCATATAATATACAGCTTCACACTCTATCCATGTAACAGAATGGGTAAAGAGAGCCTAGTCTACACTCCGCTCCCCATTTTCGGCCAAATCCTGGTGGCATTGCATGATGAGTGGCGGAACTCTAAGCTGCGCCATCGTCAGTGAAACAGCTGATCATATTCGCTATGGACGTGGGTTAGACCATATAAAGATTTTTCTCCGACACCACACTATATTACACATAAAGTTGTGTAGACAGAGGGAAAGTAGTGTTAAGACACTCCGTTCACCAATTTTCACCCAATTTTAAAGAAAATGTGTCTTGAGTTGCAGAATTCAACGTCGCAGTCACCTGAGACCTGTTTCCACGTGGAAATAAAAATAGTTCGTTTCGTTTCGTGTAACTGTTGCGTTTACAATCGTACGCTCTGCCTCTGAGCCTCCACAGCCTTTTTCCAATCTGAAACTAAAAACTCAAGATCTATACTTATAATAAATCTGTAGAAAAGTCGTTTGTGTACATTGAAAATATTTAAAAAAGAATTAGCCAGGATATGCTATGTTAAAGGATAACTAACAGAATCCATTTCCAGCATTTTTGAAATTTTCGTCTGCTTGTCTGCTTGTCTGTTTGTCGGTTTGTCTGTTTGTCTGTTTATGTGAACACGTATCACGTAAAAATTACACAACAAATTTAAGCAACTGTTACATATCAAAATTATAAATAACTCAGAGAAGGTTTTAGTTTTTATTTCATTGTAAACTCTATCAAAAGATATAAGTATTTAAGTTTTTAAGAAGTTCGTTCGTGTCAACAAATGGTAGGTACTAAAGTATCTTGATAACGCATAAAACATACTGTTGAATTAATTATTAATTTCGTCTTTTAAACATTCTAATACTTTAGTACATCAGAAATCCTCGGGCGAAGCCGCGGGCAGGCCGCTTGTATATACTAAATTCTTACTAAACAACTATAAAAATGCACATACAAAGGAAAAAAGGCATTTTTTTCTTGAAGAAAAACATGAAAAAAGCCATCTTTCATACAAAGTCCGTTTATCGGCGAGGCGGGGCCGCAATCAATTAGCCGCGCCCGGTCACACTATATGTTTACTCCCTCATTACTTACTGACCGCTGGTTCACGTTCGTTCTATTGACACGGTGGCGGTGCTCAAAAATATTACTATAGCTTCGTCATCTTGAGTGTGGTACACTTGGTTGGTGGTGGTTTATAGGTAATATGGGCTAAGTTTCGCTTCGCTTCGATTAGATTAATTCTGTTTTGAAAAAAAGAATACACGCATTGAACAAATTAAAAATAACTTAGCAGCTTCAGCTTTCTTTTCCTGCATGACAAAAGTAACCTAATGAGAAGACATTCCGTTTCAAACGCACTGCCCAATTTTCGAGACATGTACGTATTCGAACGCAGAGCCGCGTTTTGTCTTGTTACCAGAGCCATTAATTCCTCCAAGAAGGAATCGAATTTACAACCGTCGTATCTACAGTCACATACTATACCACTGCGCCAGGACAGGCAATCATAAACAATCTTACAATAATTTCTATCTATCCGGCATTATAAATCAATAATAAACGTATTAGCTAAACACATAGACATAGAGTACAATTGTAGAGCGCGTCTACGTGACTACGGCCAGTGTATGGGGATTACGACACCTCCATCACGATGCCTATAAATGCTTGTGTACACCGATTTAATGGAATTTGAACTTCACGAGAAAAATATAATGTTAATTCGTTTTGTTTTTACTAAAATTTGTTTCTTTTTTAAGGTTTCCAAAAGAAAAAAACGGAGCGTTGAGTTAGAAATTTTGTTATTAGATAATTAGAGATCGTCATAATTTCTCGAAAATTGGGTAGGTAGTCAGGAATGGAGTGTGATAGGTAGAGGAAACACTAGGTTCCCTGCTGTATGTACTAAACTAATAAACTGAACAAAAGCTAATAAAATCCAAATTGAAGCAGACTCCAAAAAAAACATATTTTAATTAGTAAATTCGTATAAACGAGTAACTGTTACGTATATTTCATTAGTTTTTCTTTAATTATCTTTAATTTCGAATCCATTTTCTTGCTTTAGTATGAAGAAAAAGCACGGCGTTGTGTCCCATTACATAATAAAGAGTATCTTAGAAACGGATAACGCTACTTTTTTTCATTACTATATAAATAAAAATTATAGCAACTAACCAACTTTGAACTGGACACGAACACAAATAATCCAGTAATAAAACAAAAAAGACTATCCATTTCAAACTAGTATTAGAACTTTGTAAAGTCATATAAATGAATTAAAACACTATCAAAAGTTGTATAATGAAATTAAAATCGTAACCACACAGTGCTTGTAGAGCGAACGAGTTCTGGAAACTTGAGAGGACTACGGATGAGACTTTTCCTGTACAGTTATTTAAAAGTGCATTTTTTTGTTTTATTTTTAAACTTTTTTGTTTAATTTATAAAGAAAATGCTACAGTTTGGGGTTCT
>DWNA01002755.1:0-11129 GCA_018249835.1 Heliconius besckei
GCAAGATATTTATGAATAAAAGCGTAATATAATCGTATAATTTGATATGTGGTCAGACTTAATATGAAAATTGTATTTTATACCGAAAATTGGCGACTCAACCATTTTTATGAACGGTTTATTAATTGACTGTATACAGTACAGCGCTGGAGGGCCTCCAGAGAATGTATAATACAATTGGGACACTTATAAATTGATTACTTTAAGTTAATAGCCTGAATATCAACCATATTTTTTTACTTCACCTTATTTCCCGCATATAGAAGGGTGGGCAGAAGACACCTAGTGTTCCAACACGTGTTGAATAGCGGAATTCAATGCTGCTCTTTGTTTTCTTTCTTGGTAGGAAATTAAGATAACTCTTCGTTTCCTTGTGCGGGAATCAAATCCACGACCTATATACGGTCCATAACATTGGGCCTAGACTAGGAAATAAAGAAACTCTGCAAAGAAATTCCGTAATAAAAATGGGTTTATCTCATTAAAATGCTTGCTGACTTTGCATGTCAAAGTGATAAAAGGTGATATAAAATATGTGTAAAGAGAGCGCGTAAACAGTTAAGTAAAGAAAATTATAGATTATTATAAAATAATTGCTTGCAGAGTTCCAGGCCGGACATGACAGAATCCTTATAGGATCACTTTTTATTTTTCAGCCTGTCTGTCTATATGTCAAGATCATTATTTCTCAAGATCGTGTGGATTTTTTTTGTTCACGCTGTATCCCGCACAAGGCATAATAGGCAGAGGGAACATATTTAAGATACTCTGTTCCCAATTCTGTAGGCATTGCGTGCTGAGTGGCGGAACTCAACGCCGCACTTTGCCAGAGCGAAGAAATAGAAATATAAATAATTAAAATGAAATGAATTTAAACAAATGAAATGAAGAATGAAAAGATTAAAGAATAAAGAAAGTCATTGGTTTCGATTGGGAATGTCATAAAAACAAAATTAAAATTCAAGTTAATATAAAACTTTCAATCATCATAAAATAATATGAATGTTTTCGTTTCTCATGTTATCAATTCAAATTTATTACTTAAGGAATCAGAATTTACGACTTACTTAGCTAAGTTTAGTTTTAAAAGCGTCATTTAACATAAGAAATACTTATATTTTATTGTACTTTATTTTAAAGTATAAAACAATATCATCCTGTTGTTAAAGACATTCTGATGTCTGGTCAACTCATTGTTTCGAATCCAGGTGAAAAGCGGCCAATAGAGTGTCTTTTTCAGTCTTCAATTTAATATTTTTTTCGACAGATACTGGACCTGCAGCCACTCCATTTACAGTAACGCGCTCTAACTCTGTGCCTTTCTGATGATAATGTTGAACTTTTTTAGCTTCACTCTGTAACCTGCACATAGCAGGGTAGGAACAGGGAATCTGGAAACCTTGTGTTAAACTCCTTAAGAGACTTCCGTTCTCTACATTTCACCAAATTCTCGAGACATTGCGTGATGAGTGGCAGAACTCAACGCCGCGTTTTACTTATTTACCAAAGCTAAGAAACTATTATATGAAACATTTAATCCACCTCAGTGAGAATCGAGCCCATAACTAACGCCATACAGCCACATGCTTAATACAAATTAATTTTAAATATTTGTCGATTTATGGAATCGATTATAATCGATTATAATCGCGACGAGTCAAATATTTGCATACGATTGAATCTCCTCGCATGAATTTAATCATGAAATAATTAATATTTTAGACCTTACGACATGCCCGATCGAGAAACGATATTTTTTTTGATACAAGAAAGCAGAATTATACGACAGTAAATTGTGGTTTAGTTTGTATACGTAATCTAAAGTAGTGGTAGTGGGTAGCTATTTTTAATAACAATATTAATATTTTAAAGCTAAAGAGTTCTAGCTATGTTTGGTTTTAATCCGCAAGAAAAAGCTTGTAAAATATATGTTTGCATTTGTGATACATTAAGGATATATTACGTCTATAATACAGACATCCATTCAAAAAAACTACAAACTTTCCCTATATAAACTATTTCTTTAGCTTCACGCTGTATCCCGCACATTGTAGAGAACCTGAGAACCTAGTGTTAAGACACACCGTTTCTCTTAAAACACTTCCGTTCCCCACTTTCCACCGAATTCTGGAGGCATTATGTGTTAAGTGGCGAAACTGTCGATTTAAGTAATAATAAATTAAATAAATTATTGTGTCGTACAGTCGTCGGGTGTAGATGTACCAATTATATATACTTGTTATAAAACATCAATTTTGTACCAGCAATTATTTTAAAAGGCAACGGTGATTTATAATATTTTAGTAGCATTTAATAACTTCGTGCCCCGTAATAATCCATTGCAGGCAATGAGGCCAATATAAATATTTATTTAGGTTTTACATTATAAACTGTAATGGCGCAGTGGGTTAGCGTTTGGTTGTATACGCGATGGTTAATAGTTCAATCCTCCACATAATATCGCAAAAAATCACAATTTAAGAGACTTGGTGTACGAAAAATGAGAAGCTGAATTTGTTAAAATTAAATTCCCTCTGCCTACCTTGTAGGAAGAAAAAAATAAGATGATTGTTGCTTTTTCTGGGTTCCTACGCCGTACCTCAAAAGAAAAAGAAACGGAACCCTTATAAGATCATAAAACTTAAGGTTCTAAGTCAAACCAATCAAAAATACGAGTGTGTATGCATCGTTTTCGCTACATTTTGTATCTAATTTGTAGCGTAATCAAAACGTCCAGCGCACTATTGATTATAAAATTTACAGTGCAAATAAAAGGATTCCAAAAAATTTAAATTTATAGGGATACTACAATTTTTTTTGTAGTTGTTCTTACTATCCCGCACATAGCAGAGTAGGCAAAGGCAACCTAGCGTTAAGACACTTTCTGCCAAATTCTTGAGGCATTGCGTGTTGAGTGGCAGATCGAAGAAATTAAAATATTAAATATATAATTTCTCCGAGTGGGAATCAAACCCATAGCCGTCGCGTTATCAGTCGCACGTTTACCCCTGAGGCACGGCGGCCTCGTAATATTTATTATAAGCTATTTATTATAGAGAAGCAAATATATATATGTGGTATTAGTTTAGTAGTAAATTACATAGTGAGCAATGAACTCGATCCAATCGAATGAATACATGCAAATCTGACCTATAAACCTTTGTAAACCGGAACAATCTCCATTTCAGCGTTAGACCCATTCAATTCTATCAAAATAATATATATATATAATAATATACAGATAAATAAAATTAAAGTGTCGTAATTTCAAAATAACCATGTTATTTTGTGCATCAAGTGAATATAAATTATATATCTGATACTAAAACATAAACAAACAATTTTTAATTTATTGTTTGTCGATGGTCTTTCTTTTGCCTGGGCTAATCTTCGGAACAGCTGAACCAAGTTTTATAGGACTTTCACTGATAGATAGAGGGTATGTGGGGCGACATATATTTTTTTTTTTTTTATCTTTTATTTTAATCAAAAATATCCCAAAAGATTCAAATCACGTTTTATTATACTAGTATAAGTAACTCTACTAAAGTAATCTACAATCTTTGTCTCAGTACACGTAAATATTATTAAAATAATATTTCTACAGTTCAAGCAGGCGAAGCCGCGCGGGACCTAGGGACCGTTAGTATACAATAAAACACAAGTTACGATTGCAATGAGATTACAAACATATGTATGTTTGCTTACATATATTTTACTATTGTCATTATTGACATGGAATGAAGGGTCGGATGTAAACACTAACAGATAAGAGAAAGGATCAAAAGGGACAGAGATATACAGAGGGCTATCTCTTAATACTCATTATGTTATATATAATGTCTGCATTTATATGTATATTTACAGAATTACTTATTGGAGGCGGTGCACTGATCTACAGTGTTTCGATTAAAAACGTAATGGTTGTGGGTTTGATTATATCTCAAGGGAATTAATTAAGCAATGCGCGGCAATGGGTTCCGCTTCTCAATTGTTTCTCAATAGAGGTCAATTTTCCAGACATAGCTGGTTGAGAGGCGAAACTTAACGCCAGGCTTTGGCCTCTGCCGAGTGGAAATCAGACTGACAACCCACATTTACGAAGAAAAAAAAGCTACTGATTTTTACTTAGCCAAAATCATCAAGTTCGATACACTAAAATGAATAGATACCTGTAAATGAATGCCAATTAAGTAGGAACGTGCGATCAGGGGGTCTGCTAATAATGCAATATCACGATGCATTTGTCAACATGTGGCTGCTAGGTGTGTGTTTCATTGAATTGAGCGGAAATGAAAATTTTAAATATTTCAAGCGGCCCGCTTGTGCCAAAGCAATAATATTCACTTTAAAAAATATATTAAACATAAAAAAATATTTACCATAAGTTTGTTCACAGAGTGGTGGGGCGCTCGCACATTCTGCTGCGAAACCGACGAATGTAATGGAGCTTTCACACGAAGTCCGGCGATCGCACTGATCGTAATCGCGATCGCAATTATCTTCGCACGCTGACCGCGCTATAAAATATAGCTATAATTAAATTTATTTCACCTTAAAATTATTTAAATTCTATAATTTATTTCAAACGTAATATATGCACTATACCTCATTCCTAAAATTATAATGCTTCTTATAGAGATACAAGAAAAGTACAATTTAGGTAATTTTATTTTAGGTTTTTTGTCTTATAACTCAAAGAAAAATGCAATTTTATAAATATTCTGTACTTAGGTAGTTAAATTAGGTTAGAAAAATTGTGTAGATTATCTTTGTTACGCAAATCCACTCACATCTAAACTTACTTATGCCTTGGTAATTAAAAGATTCATAGCATTGCATTAAAATTAAAAAAAAAACAAAGAAATTAGTGTTCTTAATTATTATTTTCTTTTTAATATGCCTGAAAGACATAATAAAAAAGTTCAAACTCACACATTTAATATAAACACATCTTAATTTCGTTAATTTTAGCTTTACTTTTGTTTTTTCTTTATGATACGATAATGTGATTTTGTTTAATATAAGTTGATCAAAAGCTTAATAAAATGTGTTTATCAGTGAGTAATATCTCTGAAGCGCTATAGAATAATAAAGTTTCAAATACTGTTAGGTTATAATACTTATAAATATAACATATAAATGAAATGTAATGGATAACAAAGAAAAATGAAGTATGGATAAAAATACAATTTAATATATTTACAATGTAATTAAACATATAAATCAGTTTCGCGTATCTATTGGTATTGGTTTCGAGAGCCATTGTGTGTTTGCATCTCATTGTATATGAGAAAAGGAAACAATTTTCAAGTACTCTTCAATCAAGTGCCATTTTGAAATTATTATCCATTTAATTAAATTGGTATTGGATTTACAAGTCTAAAGAGGTTTTTTGAGAAAATAAAGAACTAATTAAAAGTCAGTATAATTATGATTGATTGAAACTGTCTATTTCTTTATTTATGATTAAGATGTCAATACTTTATAATATTCTGCGTTGTTAACCTATCGGGATTTTATATTCAAAAAATGTATTTTGCAAGATTTGAGTGTAAAGTTTATTTGAAATACATATAAACGTAGTAAATTAAATAAACAATAAGTTACTTTGAGCTTGATCCAAACGACCTTTGTACTTGGGGCGTATACAGCATTTAAAAAAATTTGAATATCTTATCAGATGTTATCGAAAAATTAAAAACCCTATAGTTTAATTACAAAATAAGGGTTTTACGTTTCTGTAACTTTTTCATAGGAAGTTAAATTTTATATCTAAAATACGGAAAAATCATAAATATAATGTTAGAATAGTGCTTATTTACAAATCATACAAGCAATTTAAATAAATATTCCTATTACATTAGCATACAATATTTTGCTTAAAATAAACACACAAATTTAGAAGAAATAAAAAATGGTTAATAGCTTATTAAATTAAAAATTAAAAGTTGTATTTTACTTTAAAAAGTTATACATTATTACTTATTTAATTACAATATTTGTAATAATTCAGGTAGAGTTAAAGTTTTAAGTTTAACCGACTTTCAAAATGTGCTTAAGAAATCGTAGACAATTAAAAGTATATAAGTAAATATGTTATAATATTGAACAGTGATTAGACAAATAAGAATAGTCTATTCAAATAGATTTTCAATAATTTTCATTTTATAAAAAGCATTGTTTTCACATTCTTAAAATGAAAATTATAAATTGGCTGTCTGTATATTTTCTAGATTATATATGTAGATTAGTCAAATTTCTTAATAGATAAATAGATTCCAACGTAATGTGTAATTATAACACTTTAAGGCATAGCGCACACGGCCGTTCCTAATCGTTGCGTTGAAAAAAAACGACATTTCATTATATCAATGCCCATGGGCGATTTTTTATTAGAGATATCCTCAAGAACTTATTTGTGCTTAATAAGCACAACACCTACAATTTTTATACTATTTGCACTAAATTTTGTATTTTTGTAAGGTCCGGTTTTTGTGAAAGTAAACTAAATCTTGTTTTTAGTTTTTAGTTACTTCAGTCTCCATTACAATATTTTGCCTCCAGCACTATTAATACAGTTAATAACTACGTGAAGAAACAGAAACTGAATTTAAAAAAATATCTAAGTAAAAGATATTTTTACAGGTACTATTTTTTGCAGCATACGAGTAGGTACATACATCTTGGACATGATGACACAAACAAATTTTCGGACCCGATTAGGTAGTTTCTGAAGTAAAATATCTTTGTCAATTCTGTATTTATTAATGTTTAATATTCTGTTTTGAGATTTTAATTTATGTTTTTTAATAAAAATAATATTTTAAATTTTAGATTTTCTGAAATTTTATTTAAAAAAAACCGCATCAGATTAATAACGGTCGTCTGGGCGACGCATAAACAAACGCTTTATAGATATATCACATAAGTACATCAAAAAACTGAATTATTCTAAATTATCATTAGAATAGATAACTTAGATAAATAAGTAAGTTAATTAAAATTAAGTCACTAAGATTAAAAACAAAACAATATTTTGAAATCGGCACTGTGTTTCAATGAAAGCTTATAATTATGTAGTGTTCCCATATTGTAATGATGATTATAATTGCTGTTAAATACTGTTGGTCACATCGTTATAATATAATATTTGTATATTACAATGAAAATGTCAACGGAATAGGAAACGAATGGAATGGTTGTGGGTTCGAATCTTCAGTGGACTCAGAATTTTGCAATCCGCGCAAGTATTTCTTGAGAATAACGCGTTCAACCAAACAAACCCTCACGTTTTATTGTATTAATATGAGAGAAATATAGATATGAAGACGTGTGAAACCATTTCTTATTTTTTTTCGAAAGAAATAGTTATGACTTTTTTTTTAAATAATGAATTAATTTTTTTTTTATTTGTGTAAAGTAATACTTTGTAACGGTGTGACCTATATAGAATACATATTTTTCAGATTTTTTAATTGTACTGATCTTTACATTACAGATTTTTTGTAAATTAACTAAAAATGTTGTTCATATTAATAAATTCAATTAAATGTTCAAAAAGGTACTAAAACAAATAATTTTCTGCAGTCATTTTCCTTGTATCATTTAGAAAAATACATCGCTAAACACATACATAATGGTAATGTAATGTAAAGTTCTTTTATTTATTCAATATAGTATAATTTAAATTTTATAAGACATCGCCCTATTTTCAATTTCGTTCCTAGCTAAATAAAGACCAATTTATCGATCATTTCATGTTTATTTATTTTTTTTAAATCAGTGTTTTGGTGAGCTGTTAAAATACTTTGTATAAGCTTTACGCTGTATCCTATACAAGCAGGATAGGGAGAGAAAGTTTTGTTCGAAACGATTCGTTACCGATTTTCAAGACATTGCGTGTTAAGTAGCGTAACGTTAAAGTTTGTCTTGTTACCAGAGCGAAGAAATGAAAATGATTCATTTCCCCGGGTGGAAATTGAATACACCCGTCCTGTTTACATTCAGAGGCTGCGCCGCTACGGCCTCTATTTGAGAATCCTTTATATTCTTTATTGCACTAAAAATACATAATAAACAAATACATAAAGACATATCGTGTACAAAGGTGGACTTATATCTATAACAAGTAAGATAAGATTTATTCGACCTATATTTGAATCGTGTCTTGATAAAAACCTTCTTTACATAGCTTGCAAGGAAAAGGTGAGTTAAATTAGGTACTTGAATTGATTTGAACGATAAGAGCCTATTCATACTTATGTCCACTTAATGTCTTTTAAGCCGTAATGGGATAAGACGACGATTGTGGGTTCGATTTCTACTCGGGGGAGTGAATTATATCCATTTTCTCGCTCTTGTAATAAGACAAAACGCATCATTGAGTACCGGCAAAAATTGGGGAACAGTGTCTTGTCACTATGCAGGTAACCAAGTGAAGCTCTTGCTATAGGCGGGACAACGTTAAGATGTAAATTAAGTAAACTATTTTCGACCTATATTTAAATCGTGTCTTTATGAGAAGCTTCATTATACAGCTTACAAGAAAAAGGTGTGTTAAATTAGGTAGGTATTTGAGTTGATTTGAATTATAAGAGCTTGTTAATATTTATTTCTAGCTAGTATTTTGAAATCTTTAGTGTTTGGATTTTGAAGAATTTATTTTTCCTTAATAAAGTGTAGCTAGAGAGTAACTAATATCAAGACACTCCGCTCTCCAATTTCTGTGTAATTCCGAGACATTGTATCATAAGTTTCGGAACTCCACAAGGTGCTTTGAATTGTTCGAATTGGATCTAATGTACGAAAAATTTACTCGTATATATCTCGTTCTTTTTATTACATTTCTATTTTATAGTTTAATTATATTTGATTGATATGAAGATTCCAGACGACATTTATCAGATTTTGGTCAAAGACGTCCTAAACTTGACTTAAAGATCGTCATGATTGTTTGAATTCGATTATTATTAAAACTAGTAGCCAGTTGTGGCGAAGGGGCGTAGGGGCACAGGCATGTAACGGATAGGTTGTGGGTTCGTGAAATGAAATATGTCATATTTTTATTTCATCGTTCTGGTGACAACACAGGTCCGTATTTATAAACCATTCTCAACTCTAAAATCGCTCTCAAGATTGATCTCAGAATTGAGAGTCTTTTATAAATACAGACCCTAGAGTCAAGACTCTTCGTCCGCCACTTACTGCCTTACGCCAAATACTGAGTTCAGTAGTGTTCCATGGCAGTATTAAATGCCAAAACAGGTAAAAGAAAATATTGAATTCCCACAAGTAACAATCGAACCAACAACATACGTGTTAACATTCAGGGCCTCCTATTGCCTTATTTACTACTTTGACATCATATAAAACTAAATATATATTTTTTTTAAATGTACATTTTTCAAGCATATTATTTACAATTTTTAAAATAAAATATTAAAATATAAACATGTTGACGCAAGTATCATGTGGATTTTGAATTTTTAATGAGTGTAGAGCAAGAGATGCCCGCATTGTACTTCTGGCACTTTGCCTAAAGAAACACCTCCCATGAGGAATGGGTAGAGAAATTATATAATTAAATTGTGGCCGTCATGGCGCAGGTGCACAGGCGTAAACACGATGGTTGTGGATTTGATTCCACCTCGGGGTAATGAAATATTTAATATCTCCCCATGTTCTGGTAACGCTTTTTCTTGTTACCAGAGCGGGGAAATTCCTTCTACGAAAAAACGAATTCATTCCCCCGAATGAGATCGAACCCGCAACGTACCGCTGCGACACGACAGCCTGGCCATGATGGTACAATAACAAGATTTTAAATTTTCCTTAAATCTACATCGCCCGCAAATATACATGCTAAAGTTACGGCTGAACTGGCAAATCGCGAGTTCCTACACATTTCCCAAACGTTACAAAGCGAGCGTCGATTACGTAATGTGAATCAAATGATTTAAAGAGAATAAAGCTGGTTTGCGTTTTATCTCTTTATATCACGGTCAAAATTTAGAACTTAGGTTAAAGTTAACTTCCTTGTAAAAAACATGTCTTTCACGCTTTTCCCGCATAGCAGGGTAGGTAAAGGTAAAGGTAACATAGTTAGGGCACTCCTTTCTCATTTCCAGGATAATTTTCGGGATTAAGTAGATAACGTCTAGATTAGATTAAATTAGACTAAGCTCAATTTTTTAATACATTTGTTTCTTTTTTATTAATTTTCTATCCAGTACATAGCCAGAGGTAGGCAGGCAGAGGCGCTCCTGCGCCACGACTGGCTTCAATAATATTATTTGTTTATTTTTTATGTATTTTTCAAAAGTTTCCAACACAAAGTTTTGTCTAAAAATGTTCACGTACTTTTCTTGAAATCCACCTATTCTTTACAATCGAGGTAATCCCTTTCAAAGGCCTTCCAATGAAGTGTCGGGAATTTGCAGACTGAGGTCAGTTGAATAATCTTAGTTGCGATATTAGATGCTTAGGTACTACCTTTTATAACGGTATAAAGGGTATAACTTCTTTTAAACAGAAAGGATTTCAATTTGATTTCGGTAACTTCTTTGGGAATTATTCGCCAAAACCGGGACTTAAAAAAGATGTAACTGCACTATACTTAAATAAAAACAGTTTGGTTGACTCAGTTAATTATCACCTCAAACTAAGGCTAGTTTTCCTTTTTTTTTTCCTTTCTTTTTTCTTTTTATTTGCTTGGGATGAACATGCCTATGTCACGTCCCTGACGTATCTCTATATGACATTTTATCACAGTTGGCTCAACGGTTGTTAACGCCGCAAAAAGACAGATAAAGTAATATAACAGTTTTTTTATCTTTCCGCATATAGGTGGTCGAACAATCTGTTCAAACACTCCCTTCCCCACGCATTATCCAATTTTTGAGATATTTCGTGTCGCATGATGGCACTAAACGCTGTGATTTCTCTTGTTAACAGAGGGAGGAAATGAAAATATTTAATTCCCCCGAGTGTGAATCGAATTCGCAACCGTCACGTTTACAGCCATACCTGTGCCACCCATAAAAATAACTTATTTAATAAAAATAACTTATTTAATAAAACTAACTTTTTTAATTAAAATATATTTAAAATATATTTAAAATATATTT